>MJUU01065834.1:88215-98996 GCA_002080025.1 Modiolus philippinarum
GCGAAAATAAAACTGCCGCGAAAATTTCCCGATTTACAGTAACCTTTATAACATGACAGTTTTCAGGGATTACATTAGATCTATTTATAGAATATTTACCTGTAATAATATATCCATGATTCCAAGATAACCTTTATAACATGACAGTTGTGCAAGGATTACATGAGATCTATTTATAGAATATTTACCTGTAACAATATATCCATGATGCCGAGGTAACCTTTATAACATGACAGTTGTGCAGGGATTACAGGAGATCTATTTATAGAATATTTACCTGTAACAATATATCCATGATGCCGAGGTAACCTTTATAACATGACAGATGTAGAGGTGTATCCAGCATGCTGTCTTTTACATTCACTACAGCTCCATTACCAATCAAATAATTTGAAATCTAGCAAAAATAAATTTGAATAAAAAGTTGATTCTGTTACTTTTGATTTTTTGGCCTTTTGTGGGAGGATTTGTAAGTCTTGTCACATGACAAGGAGAGTTCATGGTGAAATTGTGATTTACACAAAAATAGGATGTACAAGAACTAAGATGTTCAAAGTTTTTTGAAACCTCATCAATTCTCATAAATTTATAACTTTGATGTTCTATTTATTTGCCTGAAGGTTTCAAAACTGAAATTAGACTAGAAAGCACTTTAGCAATGTGCACATGATATTCAAAGTAATCGGACAGGATGCTTTATGAAAAAGAAATCTACAACCTAGGGAATTTTTTTCCAATTTCTGTTTTGTGTGAAAACAAGAATTTAATATGGGACAAACACTTGAAAACGGGCATTTTCAAGATGTGAAGTAAAATATGTAAGTATTCATATTTTAACTACTTAATAACAGCTATTCATCATATTTCTGCATTTACAAAATATAGATCATGTCCCCCTCATAAGTTGATTATAAAAAGGGTTGGGATGGGTAACCATCCCTAGGGAATTCTGGTATGTTGGACTTAGAGGAAATATCAGTCTTTCCAATAATATAGTACATAGTTTTGTCATTTTTGGACAAGCAAAGAGAAATAACTCTGGAACCATAAACTTTTAGGGCAAAAAAATCATGATGTTTTAAAAGGGAAATGTGACAAAACAATTAAAATCAAACCATCACATTCCACTAAACTTAGTTTTCATGGAAAATTATAAGAATCTGCATTGAAAAAACATAATTTTGGAGAAATAAAGGATTGATGATGCACAAAAAGAGGAATGAGCTGCCAACACTAATATCTTTGGTTTTCAAGGAGATCTACATTTTTTTCCAAGGAGGTTTATAAATTTTTTAATGTCATCTTTTGAATGCAACTTGAAAATGGAATTACCTTCTTAAATAAACCAATTTCCCTCCCGAGGTATAATGCAGAAACAAACATTGGTATTCCACACTTACAAATGGTAGGCTGCCAATAATTTTCTTCACGGGGTAACGAATTGAAACAAAACACCATTGATAGAATTTTTTTCTGTGCAAAATATAGTACATGTGCATGTACAATACACTGATAGATATGTTCAAAAGTCAATAAACTCTTCAGAAAATTGGGAGGGTTGGCAGCTCTGAGAACATATTCACATTATAAAAAGATATTGATATATGGCCACATAAGTAGAGATGCTAGTTGAAATCATTCTTTGTATATTGAGAATTAATTGCATTAAGATAAGTCGAGATAATAAGTTTAACCAGAAGGTTAATACATTACAAGAAAATGAATATTTATCTTCCCATATGTAAAAAATATTGAAACAGAGAACTGAACTCTTCTTTGAATTCAGCACTTATACCATGTTTTGTTATAATGCATTTCCATGAACAAAAGCTATGTGTTTTGAATATTGGAATTATATGGAAATGATATAAGAGTTTGATAAAGCAGCTGGGTTAAAATGGATTTTCTTGTAGTACTTCAGCTGGAGGCAAATTTCAAGATCTCAACAGAATCACTTGAAACTCCAGATAATCATTTGACACCCAGGATGACTTCAATAATTGTCTAATTTTCGCAATTTTCACTGACAAGTTTACTACACATCTTCTTCCAATAATTTTGAAATGATTTTATTTTTTATTTTATTATGACTTGTATATTCGGCATCATGCCAAACCAAAAATTTTCTAATTATGAAATCAGTCTGTATTCACAATGTGACAGTAAGGAAGCTGATACAAAATAATCACAATTCAGATATTTATGAACATACAGAATGAACTATCAAATTTGTCTTTTATCTTATTTTTTGACATTTTTAAAAAGGATAACTTATGAAAAAGGAAATAAAGTTAAAAATCAAAACTGAATTTTCTTTGATTAAAAGTCATCAAAGAAAACTTATAATATTAGAAGCATTTAGGTAGTATATATATAAAGGATTAGACTGCCCAAGGATAAAAGACAAAGTATCAATTAATGAGCCTTCTCATGGGATTCTTCATTACCTGATTATTAAGGGGGCAAGTTGGTGATCATTTAATTAACAGGTGTATTTTTCAATTCTTATTTTATTATCAGACTCCTTTTAAATTATTTGATTACCATACTTTATGAAAATATACTAAATACTATAAAACTTAATCTTAAGTAAATAATTATTGATTAAATGTGCAAAAAATTAATGACTTGATCCCCTATTTCCCAATGAGGAGTCTCATTTATACCACCATTAACTTACCAATGTAGCATGCTACAGAAAAAATATTATAAAATTTTATTTTTTGCAACCACGAGTAAAACCAGAAAAACTGAGCAAAGCTCATGATCACTAATATTAATGCCCTGCTCCCTTATTTGATTCCAGAAAAAAGAAAAGAAAATCGAATCAAATTTTAAAATAGCTGGTGCACAATTGCAATTTATACTAAACATCCTGTGAAAGTTTCAGTAAATTTCATCAAGTCGTCTAGGAGGAGTTGTCACCACAAAGTAGGTACCCTAAGGGGGACAGACAAACAAACGAATGGATGGGGAACTGACTGACAGTCTAGCGGATACCATGATCACTATATATTGCCTGCGAAAAAGGGGGGGGGAGTATAATAACTAAATGGCATTTTTACCTTACCCCAGTCATCAGGAAATATCTACTCTCATAACTAAGTTGGGCAAAAAAAACCTCTCAGCCAGAATGAGCACACACACTACTGATCAAGGGGGAAGTCAATTACACACTGCCCATGAAACACTTACTGTCAGACAGTATCATGATATAATATGTCCTTTTCCTCAAGTAGTATTCATAATTAAAGTTACTTTCACAATACTGGTCTGTCAATCAATTGTTGTTACATTCAATCAATAGGTAGATGTGTTTGCCAAAAATGTTTACAAAAGAGGTTTAAATATTCCTCAATAGGTCATTGATTTTATTCATAGGTCAGACATTTAAAATCCCTTTTGATTAAGAGAGGTGTTTAGCCAGCCTAAACATAATTGGGCAACAGAAAATATAAAGATGAGAGTGTAAATAGTAATATTATCTGCAAGAAGAATTTGATTTACAACAATTTTCCTTTTACTGAATGTACACTAAAGGTTCCTCAAAAAGTTTGACCTTCAAGGAAGAATTTGTATTTGTCCTGGATATGGACCAGTTTACCTGATGTCAATTTCACATACCCATTCATTGTATTTGTCCTGGATATGGACCAGTTTACCTGATGTAAATTTCAACAAGAAACAAGTCAAGTTCACCCAAACTTGTTTTTATATTGGAAAGGCCAATTGAGGATAAACATGCATTTTTCATAACTTAACCAGGTGTACTGTTTAAACCACTAGTACTATAATTAAGCAATATAGATTTTATCTGTCCTCTTAATCCTTGATATTACAAAACCTAGGTAATAGTTGAAATGTACTTTACAGTAATTCCTAAAGTGAGTATTTTTGTTCAGGTTGGCTGAACACCATGCTTCCTCCAAAGTGATTTAAATGCCTGACCTATAAATAAAATCAATGACCTATTGGGGAATATTTAAATGTCTTATGTAAACATTTTAGGCAAAAACACCAACCTATTGATCAATTCTCTCAGCAATAGGATTACTAACCACATTTATGAAATTAACAGTAAATCTAAACTAGAGAATGTGTCTGTAAGACACGGATGCCCCGCCAAAAGATTAATCGCAAAATATAACCTTATCATAAAATGTAGGTCAAAGCCACTTAATTGTCATTGATGTGGGCAGTACTCACCAAGGCAATTAATTTGACGAAATATCATAGTCCTATAATGTGTAGTTGTTGAGAAAATTGGACTTAAAGGCAAAACTTAACCAAATTCACCGATCATAAAATGTAGGTCAAAGCCACCTAATTGTCAATGATTTGGACAATACTCATCAAGGCAATCAATTTGATGAAATATCATTGTCCTATAATGTGTAGTTGTTGAGAAATGGACTTAATTTCAAAACTTAACCAGAGTCACTGAAGCGTAAAATGTAGGTCAAAGCTACCTAATTATTAATGATTTGGATAGTACTCGTCAAGGCAATTAATTTGATGAAATATCATTGTCCTATAATGTGTAGTTGTTGAGAAATGGACTTTAACACAAAACTTAACCAGAGTCACTCAAGCATGAAATGTAGGTCACAGAGTCAAACTACCTAGTGAACTCTGTAGAACTATCAAATATCTACCTACTGGCCTACTATTATTGTTCTACCTCTTACAGTTTCTGAGAAATGGACTTAAACGCAGAACTTAACCGGACGTACGGATGGACGGAAGGACGGACAAGGGTAACACTATATGCCCCTTCCACATTCATGGGCGGGGCATAAAAATAGGAAAAAGAAGGGAAACATGGGATTGTGTCAAAGAGACAACGACCCAAAGGGGAGTAATAACAACTCAAAGCCACCATAAGATCTTCAATGAACGGTGAGGAAACCCCACACCCAACGGCAAGTCGGAGTTGAGCTCTAAATAAAGAGTAATCAAGTTCAGCGAAATAAACATCATCCTAGACTCCCATAGACATAAATTGAACTAACTAGAAAACAGAAAAGACACACAAAGGCTTAATAAATTTCCTGACTTAAGACAGGCGTAAACCTGCTGCGGTGGGGTTAAACTAGTTTTACTGGGCCCAAACCTTCCCCCTATAGCCAATGTGATAAATCAAAAAAACAATCGTAACAACAGTAAAATTCAGTTGGCAACAGGATTGAGTCAATTGTGAAAAATGAAACTAAAAGAACTAAATATACGGACATAAACATGAAATCACAAGAGACTACTAGCAGTTAACCGACATGCCAGCTCCAGACCCATTACCAACTGACAAATTAAGTTATGTACCCTCAGTATACAGCCTATTTTTACTTTGGGGAAAGTTCCCTATAAAAAATAAACCTTTTTCCATTTAAATTTTTAATTATGGATCGATATTACTTACTCGCCATAATTGTAAATTAATGTAATACCATGTTCCCTTTTACACTTTGTAATGATAAAACATTCTAAAGCTTTTGCTATATTACAGTAATGATAAAATCCACTGTCTACAATGACCAACAAAATCGTGAACTATGATGTCAATGCCATTCCAAGAAATATCTAAGTTTAATTGAATGTGCTTATTTACAATCTGGGGAGATGTAAACAATTAAACTTACATTTTCTCTCCCTTGATAACATGCCAAGTGTAATGGACTGACTATGGTCATTGAATTTCATTAATTCTACTGGGCCTAGGGTGGGAGTTACATGGACAGAGTACTAAACCATAATCATAACTTGCATCTTCTCTCCCTTGGTAACATGCCAGATGTAATGGAGTGATCATCTTCATTATATTCATTGATTTTAGTGGGTAGGTCAGTTTGGTGGGGTTACAGTGTATTATACAATAACGACTACAACTTACATCCTCCCTCCCTTGATAACATGCCAGATGTAATGGAGTGATCATCTTCATAGTAACTTCATTAATTTTAGCACCTTTAGTTACAAACAAATGGACAAGAGGTAAATTATCAGCTAACACGGCTCTGTGGAGTGGTGTATATCCCTTCCTGTCCTTGATACGTACATGCAAACCATTTTTACCAATCCCTGAGATCTGAAAAATATAGATATAAAAATTTGCCATTTTCATAAAGATCAAAGCCCTCATCTTTTATTTAGAAGCTCTTCTGGTCTTTTGTTACACTACTCTAGTAATCTTTGTATCATTTGCAAAAGTCATTTCACCAAATACCATCTTAAGGTAGATAGACGCTTATATTTAAGTCGCCCAAACAAAGTTTGGCGACTTCTTGTGTTTGCACCGTTTCTTATTAAGTCACCCAAACAAAGTTTGGCGACTTATTGTTTTTGCACCCTTTCTTATCATTTTTCCGCCTCTTTCCATCATCTTGTCCAACCCAATTCTCAGAAATCCCTTGTCCAATCATAACCAAACTTCACAGGAGGGTAGATCACCACCCAAAGATGTGCAATCAGGTGTTGAAATTTTCCAAATGACCACCGTCAATGGTCACTTTGAACTTTGACCCCAAATCTTATTATTGGATTAACTCGGAAACTGTAAAAGATAACTAATACAATGTAATGACAAAAATGTTAGTTAGGTCATGACGGACATTTCTTGCATTTGGATCGAAATTCTATGGTCAACCGTTCAGGAGTTATGCCCCTTGAAAGTTTCATCACATCTTTTAAGTAGGTTTTTCTCAAAAACGGTTATAGATAGAAACCTTAAACCTTTTCCATTCAACGTAGGTGATGTGTTACATTTAAAAATGCCAAGGTCAAAGGTCATTGGTCACTTTGAACTTTGACCCTAGACCTTGTCATTGGATTAACTCATAAACTGTTGTAGATAGCTGATAACATGTAATGGCAAAAAATGTGTCTTGTTTAGATCTACATTTGATACATTGGATCCAAAATTATTGGACCAACCGTTTTGGGCCTATGGACCAAAAATCGATTTTTATGTCTGATTTCGGGTTTTTTGCTTATAGCTCAAATACCATTGAAGATACAAAGAAACATTCAATACAAAAAATGTAAAGGAAGATGTGACCTTCAAAATGAGGTCAAGGTCAAAGTCTAAGGTCATAGCCAAAAACTTTATTTCGCATCAAAGTATCAGTAAATGTACATAATAAGCTTAAATTGTTGATCATTTATCATAATACTATGACGCAACTTTCGTGAAAGACTTATCAATTGTTTTTGGAACAATTGACGTACTAGTTTCCTCAAAATTGGGTGGTCAAAATTCAATGAAACATGTATGTATTTCAATGTAGTTTAAAATTATAATATAATTACACACCATAGAGGACATGCCTTACTTCATAATATATAAATAGAAGTGAATTTTCTGATGCAATCACAAAGTCAAAAATACTAATATCACTGATAGACAGAATGATGATAACTTAAGACCAAATTCTTAAATTGAGGACTCATTATTCTTTCAAAGAACATTAAGGAATTAGTTCTGGTTGGGCGACTTCTGTGTTTGCTTTCAAACACATTATCACTCGTTATTATTATTATTATTCCGCCTCAAAAATCATCTTGTCCAACCAAATTCTCAGAGATCACTTGCCCAATCATAATCAAACTTCACAAGTAGATAGATCACCACCAAAAGCTGTGCACTTGTGTGTTGAAATTTTCCAAATGACCACCATCATTGGTCACTTTGAACTTTGACCCCAAATCTTGTTATTGGATTAACTCGGAAACTGTATCAGATAGCTAATACAATGTAATTACAAAAATGTTAGTTAGGTCACGACCGACATTTGTTACATTTAAACTGAAACTCTATGGTCAACCGTTCAGGAGTTATGTCCCTTGAAAATTTCATCATATCTTTTAAGTGTTTTTCTTGAAAACGGTAAGAGATAGAAACCTGAAACCTTTTCCATTCATCTTAGGTGATATGTGTTACATTTAAAAATGCCAAGGTCAAAGGTCATTGGTCACTTTGAACTTTGACCCTTGATGTTGTCATTGGATTATCTCATAAACTATAATAGATAGCTGATGTACCCCGGTAATGGCAAAAATGTGTATCTTGTTAAGATCTACATTTGTTACATCGGGTCCAAAATTATTGGACCAACCGTTTTGGGCCTATGGACCAAAACCAGTTTTTTTATGTCTGATTTCAGGTTTTTTGCTTATAGCTCAAATACCATTGAAGATACAAAGAGACATTCAATACAAAAAATGTTAAGGAAGATGTGACCTTCAAAAGGAGGTCAAGGTCAAAGTTCAAGGTCATGGCCAAAACTTTTATTTCACATAAAAGTATCAATAAATGTACATATTAAGCTTAAATTGCTGATCAATGATGAGAACATTATGACGCAACTTCCGGGAAAGACCTAGAAATTGTTTTTGAACAATTGACGTAATGGTTTTATCAAAAATGGGTGGTCAAAATTCAATGAAACTGATATGTATTTCAATGTAATTTAAATTTTTGATATAATTACACACAACAGAGGAAGTGCCTTACTTCATAATATATAAATAGAAATGATTTTTCTGATGCAACCACAAGTTAATAAAAAAATACTGATATCACTGATAGACAGGATCATGATGAGTTTTAAATACTTAAATTCTTAAATCGAGGACGCATTGTTCTTTCAAAGAACATGAAGGAATTAATTCTGGTTGGGTGACTTCTGTGTTATCACTTGTATTATCCATGAGATTTTGCTACAAGTCTGTCCATTGAAGAGCCAATCCTACCAACCTGAAATCTGTTTTTTTTTTTCTAAAATTGAGGTTAAAAGTTGCTTATTCTCAGCCTTTTTTCACCAAAATTTACACAGAATGCATGTGGAAAATATGGAAAGGCTTTTTTTCAGCTTAATAGAAATGAACCTGTTATCCATGAGTCAGAGAATCTTTTTTATATTTTTGTAAATACCATGGAAGTACTTTAATTCGTGGACACCAATTTTCGTGGTTTTAATAAAAATTACCATTTCGTGGGCTTATTAATACATTATTTCAAATTCTATGCATTATAACTCAACGGAAAAGACTGCATTTTGTTGGGAACTTTACATTTCGTGGTTTTAGTGAACCACGATGTCGACGAAAATTGGAACCCCACGAACAATAGTACTTTCACAGTAGATAGTTTTTAATGTGATCTATTTATTACAATGAAAAATGTATATGTCACCATGCTTTTAACAGAGATATTTCATGTATTGTTTGGATGAAACATTATTTACGAGATTAGGGAAGTAATTCTCGGCAAAATGGACAAAATATGACATTTCACATGTGTCAGTCAATTATGATGTCACAAAGGAAAAGCTGTCAAATTACTGTTCCGGCCCGAAAATCAAACCTAACCCGTATCCAACTTTATATTTTCAAATGCGCAATTAAATTGTGCAAGAAACAGTATATATCTACCTAAATAGTCCTAATAAACACACTGTATTACCTGATACATAAAACTCATCTCTTAAGGTATAAATCTGGCAGAACTCTTCTAATAAGGTCATAATTAGAATAAAAAGCAGCGCCAAGAGGCATGATATGCCTGTCCCCACTTTAATTAAAGCAAACTGATTAAATGATTAAATTAGGGGTAGTGATCTCATAAAATAAAAGAATATCATCAATGTTTTCAATAATAAAGACTAAATCTCCTTATTTTGGGGAAAATTCAAAGATCCACAACTCTGGAATGGAAAATCTGCCAATTAAAATAAAAAAAAACAAAGGGAGTTTTCTTCTGTCATACTTTACATTCCTGCAAAGTTTCAAAAATAGTTATCAAAACTTTCTCCAGTTAGAGTAAGACATGCAGGGCTCACCACACTTCATAAGAACAGGGAGACTTGAAGTCTCCCTCAGGGTACAGATAGGGAGACTTCAGGTCATGACAAGGAGGCTTGTTTACGCATATCCAGCAGCTATCCGCAACTGAATTTACAAGACTTTTGATTTACATATTCACTAATTCCTATGTGCATACCATATTAACATTGGTAATAAATCAGTCAAATATTATTGTTATTTAAAGATCTTCAATTCAGATTTAATTAAAAAACAAGAGGCTCTCAAGAGCCTGTATCGCTCACCTGGACCATGGCTGACATAGATAAAAGGCATTTCCAATAGAAAAAATAAAATTTAGCAGAATACTTTTTTTTCTAAAATTACAGTATTCTTGTTTGGTTTCCATGGCAACTGAAAGATCCACCATCCATTACAACCCATAACAGAACACCATTCAAAAAAAATTTGGGCAGGGGTTCCCCTTATAATTAAAGTAATACATAGTGCTGAAATTAAAACATGCAGACCACTTTTCAAATAAAAATTCAAAAATTTGGGCAGAGGTTCCCCTTAAAATCAATAGGGCCAATATAAAACTATGTTCCAGATGGTGGCCATCTTGGATGAGGTACGGACCTACCAGATACATTTTTTGGATGGGACCACCTAAGGACCATTGTGGCTTAGATTGGTTCTAATTGGACTGGTAGTTTCTGAGAAGAAGATCTTTGAATGTATATTCGATAGGGTCCAATGTTAAAACTATGTTCCCACTGGTGGCCATCTTGGATGAGGTACAGACCTGCCAGATACCTTTTTTGGAAGGGACCATCTAAGGACCATTGTGACTAAGTTTGGTTATAATTGGATGGGTAGCTTCTGAGAAAAAAATCTTTGAATGTCTTTCCCATAGGCCCAATGTTAAAACTATGTTCCCCGCTGGCAGCCATCTTGGATTAGGTACAGACCTGCTGGATACCTTT
>MJUU01065834.1:108605-128561 GCA_002080025.1 Modiolus philippinarum
TCATCAACTGGATTTCAAAAATATTGATTCCAATCTTGGTAAATTTCCTGAAAGTCTCAAAGACTACTTATTTTTGGAATTCTACTTAGCAACCATATATCCTAGAATTCATTTAGTAACAATAATGACTATAAATAGATAGAATTAAAAATAAAAAAAAAATATGCCCAGGGTGTATAAGAACTGTTTTCTGTGTCAAACAGGGAGTGCAGGGATAGCTGTCGTTTCTGACAACATCTAGTTTTTTTTTTGTCATACAGCCTAATTTGAAGTGTTCATGTATAGTCAATTTCAAGATAAAGGTAAAGGAACGAGACCGATGTACAAGTATCTGTAGTATAAATAATTTCGGGCTCATTTGTAAAAATCATTACATCGATTCTTTAAAGAAACAACTAGGCATTGGTAATACCCAGGTCAATCCAATCTACACAGCTACTACTCTGTCTAAGGAGGAGATACTACAGATCTATAGATCTGTTTTGCTTTCCTTTTGGTATTCAGACAAAGATGAAGACACTGACCTCCCCTCCTTGTACCGGGTACTAAAATTGCACAAAAGCCTATACAAACAACGGTACATCACTGGATCTGCAAAATGTTCTACAAAACCTATTTCTAATCTATTTTCCATCTTGACAGCCGTAAAAGAGGGCTTTTCAAAAATATTGTGATTCATGATTTTCAAGAAGTGGTGTAAAATAAAATGTGGATACTGAAAAACTCAAAAGATCTGCTTGACATCTTAAAATTGAGATCATTATCACACTGTAACAGCATTAAAACTTTTGACCTCTTCACACTTTATACTACCATTCCTAATAAACTACTGAAATCGAGGCTGAAAGATTTAACTCATAGATGTTTTTTTCCGTAAGAACGGCGTACCAGCATAAATTTGTGAAATAAAACTCAGAATCACATAAAAATATACAGAAGAAGAAGTCATTAAATGTATTTTTATTTTCCAGTAAGAAGGACTTGTTTTCCAACAGACTATCGGAATTCCAATGGGCACAGACTGGGCAGCTCTTTTAGGCGATCTGTTTCTCCACTCATATGAAGGTAAATTCACCGAAGAGATTCTTCCAAATAAAGATAAAAACTGTCCCTGTTCAGCCTCCGTTATAGACGTGATATTTTATCCCTATACAACCCTTGCTTTGGTGATTTTCTTGATCTTATCCATTACAAAGAGCTCGAAATTACGGATACTACTGATACTTCTACATTGGCCTTGATCCTTGACCTTCATCCCTAAATTGACAACAGAGGCACACAACAAGCTAAGCTGTATGACTTCACTTTTCAAATAGTCAACTTCCCTTTTCTTTGTAGCAACATTCCAAAAGAACCAGCTTATTGAGTTTACATTTCCCAACTCATTCACTACTAAAAGGCCTATGGTCGATACAGTGAAGGTCTTGATAGAATTCGGTTGCTTTCAAATATTCTACTTAAGCAAGGGTATGTTACCCATAACCTGAGGTTATCACTACAGAAGTTTTAAGGTCGCCATCAGGATCTTGTGAACCGCTATGGGAGATCTGTTTCCCTCCCAAATGACAACAGATTTTTCTATTTGCAACTAAAGTTTTTTATTCCTCAACCGGATTTGAATTTACTACCGGAGCTGACATGTCTTACAAGAAGCTGGTGATGCTTACTTTACCGGTTCACCTGGTCTCGCCAATGGTTTTTATTGGCTCCGTGTTGTTCATTTTTGTATATGTGGCTGTATTCATTTTTTTTCTGTGCCATGATATGTTATTTAAGTTGTATTTATTTTCTTTTCTGTGACATGATCACCTTTGTTTTTCGATGTTGCCATCGTCCTTGGATTATTTGTTTTTGACTGACGCTTTGTTCTCACCTACTTTTTATACACTTTCTTTTTATTGAAAACAATTTAAAATGTTCAAACTGGCCATTTTATTTGTGACATTTCTCAAATCAAGTGTATGTTTGATTGGTTTTCCTAATTAACGAGAAAACTTCCAATTAAAGCCAAATATGCACGTCCCAAAATTAATAGGTGAAATTCGTTATTCTTTGGCCCCTAGTGATTGTATTGTAAAAAAAAGGAATTCAAAGTTTCAAAATCAGAATTGAAATTAAATGTTTTTAATGAGAAATGTCTGAATTAAAAAAAAAATTAGATGAGTTTTTTCTATTCAATGAGTTGGAAATTTTGACATTATCCTCAGACTGCCAGATACTTTAATGACAGAAAGTTAAAACGGTGCTCACGATTTTACGTAGGATTTCAATACATTTTCATTTCAACAAATTTCGTATGTGAAAATTTTAACCCAAAGTTTTCAAAGTAGAAAGAAGTAATGCTAAGTTTGGACAAATAATGCTAAATACAGGCAGTTTTAAATGTAATGCATTACATAACAGTTACAAATTAGGATTTAGAGTTTGAAGACGTAAAAGTGTGATTTACACAGATACGTATCTAAGTGTTTCTAAAATGTTTCTATGACTATTCGATGAACAAACTTGTTTAGTCATGGTGATATATTGTTTTTCCGTTTCTCTATTAATAGAAAAAAGAAGGGAAACGGGGAATGTGTCAAAGAGACAACGACCCAAAGGGGAGTAATAACAACTCAAAGCCACCATGAGATGTTCAATGAACGGTGAGAAACCCCACACCCAACGGTAGGTCGGAGTCGGCCCCTGAATAAATAGTAATCAAGTTCAGCGAAATAAACATCCTCCTTAAAGTAAACTAACTAGAAACAAGACAAGACACACAAAGGCTTAATAAATTTCCTGACTTAGGACAGGCGCAAAGCTGCTGCGGCGGGGTTAAACTAGTTTTATTGGGCCCAAACCTTCCCCCTACAGCCAATGTGATAAATCAAAAAACAATCGTAACAACAGTAAAATTCAGTTGGCAACAGGACTGAGTCAATTGTGAAAAATGGAACTGAAAGAACTAAATATACGGACATAAACATGAAATCACAAGAGACCGCTAGCAGTTAACTGACATGCCAGCTCCAGACCCATTACCAACTGACAAAGTAAGTTATGTACCCCCAATATACAGGTTCCACCAAGATCCCTTCCTGTGAGGAGTTTAGGATAATGATTTCATGCATATACCGGAATACATAACCCGTGTCCATGCAATACAGATTTTAGAAATTTAGAATGTGTTTATTTAAAGTGCAAAGTATTTTTTACTCTTATGTATAACATTACCGTAAAATAAGGGATGTGAAATACCAGCCTTGATTAGATGTTTACAGGTTGCATAGTATTTATGAACTAAGTCTTTATATCGATGATAAAATTTAGTAAAGGTTTTAACTAGTTTATGATAACGAAAACCCTGATGTAATAGTTTTTCAGTAATGAAAAGATTCCGTTCATTAAAATCGCAAACGTTATTACATACTCGAGCAAATCGAACAAGTTGAGATATGTAAAAACCATATGATGGCGCTAATGGAACATCGCCATCCAGAAATGGATAATTAACTATGAGAAAAGAAAAATCGTCCCTTTTATCATAAATTTTAGTATTTAATTTACCATTCATTATATCAAAATTGATGTCTAAGAACGGACAATGATGATCATCAGAATTGGCTTTATTCAAAGTAAGTTCTTTATGGTAGATGTCCTTATAATACGTATTGAAGTCGTCATCATTTAAAGTTAAAATATCATCCAAATATCTGAAAGTGTTGTTAAACTTTTCTATTAATGTCTCTTTATTCGAGTGATAGTTCTCCGCATTTATCTCGAAGATGCCTGTATAGAATGAATTTATTTTTAGAATAATAATTATATTACCTCAAAGAAAAGTGCATGCAACATTTTTTTGGAATGAACTCCATTTCTAAACAGGTGGCCATTTTACGTTAAAAATATAAGAATTCAGTAGCACAGGAACTGATTGGCAGATTTTGTTTATATTTTGTGTAAATGTTCAAAAAGATCAGGGATTTGATTCCAAACATTCCAAAAGCACCAGCATACGGAGTTTACATCTCTCAACTCATTCGCTACTCGATACAGTGACTACCTTGATAGAGCTCGGTTGCTTACAAATAGGCTACTTAAGCAAGGGTATGTTGCCCATAAATTGAGGTCATCACTACAGAAGTTTTACGGTCGACATCACGATCTTGTGGAGCGCTATGCGATATCTGTTTCCCAGATGACAACAGATCTTTCTCTTTGCAACTAAAGTTTGATTTTCCTCTACCGGATTTGACTTTACTACCGGAGTTGACATGTTCAACACGGCGGGTGTCTTATAAGAAGCAGGAGATTGTCTTAGGCAGAAACTTCAAATTATATTGTATAGATCAATACGATAATCTATACAATATAATTTGAAGTTTCTGCCTAAGATAATCTATATTAAGAGACTTTTTTTGTTATATGCAAAATAGTGATGGATAGCCTCTAAATGATTCGATAAATGTCTAAGATAAAAACAGATGATTGAATTCCCTATGGTTGCAAAAACTAATCTGTAAAACCATTCTTTCGGGAAAAAATAGAGATTATGGAACAAAATGGAAAGATTTAAATAGGTATTATATTACACTATTGGGTCAAATTAAGAATATGGAAACCATTTATTTTAATTTCAAATAGAGTTGAATTTCTAAGTATTATTTAAACCAGTGCGTTTTAGAATCGAACATGTCTTACATGTGCTATGGGGGTCATATTTCAAATGGCATGCAATAAACTGGTCCAACTTACTTTTGAAATGCCTATCTACAATTTCCACTGGTTTTGTGCTTACTTTTTACTTTTTGCCCTTTTGATTTTTTTGTTGTTGTATTCTTGACTATCTGTCCAGTAACTATGTTACTACCAATATTCAAGTTAAATGATGGAAAATGTATGTTTTGGTGAGAATTGACAATCCAATTTAGGAAAATGTCCCACGATGGATTCTTGAAGAGGAGACAAGGTATCGTTGAGGTAGCCTCGACAGAAAACGGAGCAGTAAAGTTTTCGAACATTGCGTAAAGTATTTATGAGATTGTATATATTAAATACGCACATATAAAATAACTGAATGAAAAATTTGAAGCTTACGGAGATCCAATATTCTAAAGAAAGTAATTTAATTTGTGTATTTTTCCCATAACGTCACGGACTCAAAAAAGATTTACACTATCATGTACAATTATAGAAAATCTCTCCTGAATGGAGTATGGAGATGGAGTATTTCCATCATGCATAGCTCTGCCCGTAGCTAATTTTGGATTTTAATTTACGTGCTATTAGTTATCTGTAATTCCCTCTTGCATAGCTCTTTCCTTACCTAATTTTGATTTTGTATTTATCTTTAATTCGCTATTACACAAATCGGTTATGAATAACCCAGTGTTTTAATATGATCTGCACTGAAGAGGATTAATTTGTCGAAATGCCAGTACGCAGAAACTAAATTTTCCGTTTTTTTTTTGGTACAACTGGGACGATGTATCTGCTGGTTATCTGTTAGTTTCCAACCTAGTATCCAGAACTGCGGTGCTGGTCCAAAAACCGGATTTATTTGAAAACTTGCAAAATATAGTTCAACAATGACGTTAAACAGCTACAATGTACAAGGCACAGAAATAAAAGAAAACATAACCAAGTTACTCCCATGAAACTGAGATTGGATCGGGTGCATTTTGGAAAATTTTGTTTAAAACTAGGAAGTATCTCCCTTTGCATAGTTATTTGGCGTTTGTGGTAAGATCATATCGGTAATTTGTTCTCTTTCAGCTTTGACACATATTTTGATTTGCGGATTTTCCAAATATTTTGATTTGATCTGCGCTGAAGAAGCATAAATTGTCTAAATACTCACATGTAGAAACTAAATTCAGAGTTATTTTGGTATGTAATCTTTCAGCTTTTATGCATAACAGGGCATTATCGTCCAAATGTTTTGATTTGGCCTGCACTGAACTAACATGTATTGTTGAAATGACTATTTGCAGAAACAAAATTTACAGTAACTTCGGATTTTGTAATTATCTTGTTCGACCATGCATTTGACATTTTTGATCATCAGATAACAATGTGATAAGGTAACCAAAAAGTAAATGCTGAATTCAAAAATGCTAGATGTTCTCTGTGTCAAATCTGTTCTTGCAAGATAGAATTTTGAACAAAGTATCGTTTGCATGTTGCGTAATTAAAACGAAAGGATAACAGTAAACACCTTCAATTGCCGAGAATTACAATGACAGGCCGCAATTTACAAGAGAACTTAATTAGATATACACAGTTGAAAGACAAATGAAAATAACGAAATAAACTCGGGGGTAACCCAACTTGGTACCAGCACTGGCAGAAAAATATCGGTAAGTTAACCCGGTTTATGGGTACTCAAACATCCCCTCTATATATTTCACTTGCCTAAAGTATGATAAACGTATGAATAAACATCCTTGCCATTAAGGCGTCATTAAGGGTTTCACAGAAAACCCAGGGAACTTTGTACAAATGTAATACTATATCTGTGTCAACGCAACGACTTTCCCCATCATGGCTTTAGATGTCAGTAACAATACAGATGTGATCAATGGCAAGTGATACAACATAAAATCATTGGATTAATGAATTAAAAAAGTGCCAGATTGATTAACCTAGTATCAGGTGCACCACTAAGGTAAGCGTGTCCTGCTTCTTATAAGACTCCCGGTGTGTTTAACATTTCAAATACGGTAGAAGAAACAACAATTATCAAATAAGCTTTTAAAGGGAAAGATCTGTTGTCATGTTGGAAACAGATATCCCATAGAGTAGTAGAGATGGTAATGTCGACCTTAAAACTTTTGTAGTGATTACTTCAAGTTATTTGTAACATACATGTACATATACCCTTGTTTAAGTAGGAATCAGGCTCTCTAAGTCACTCTATCGACCACAGACTTTTGAGTAGCAAATGAGATAGGAGATGACTAATGCATATTCCGGCGCTGTTGGAATATTTCTACAAAGACAGGGGAAGTTGACTAATTGATAATGTGAAGTCATTGCGTTTGTTATACAGCTTAGTTTGAAGTCTACCTCTGTTGTAAATTTCAATATGAAGGTCATAGGATGAGGTTGGTGTGGAAGTGTCTGCAGTTCCATTAAATCCTTAAATTTTAAGTTCTAAGTCGAGTGATTCCAGGATTATATAGAGGTCTCATTGGATTGTTAATACAATACTAAATATATCACCAAGTAGTCTCACCTGACTTGTACTTGGTTGCTTATTTTACTGTAGACATTTCATTTCTCACATGACGGAAGGTACATGCATATAAAGAGACCCATAACCTGTAAACTCACACAGAATCACTTCTTTTATTGGTATTTTTGTCGGATTATAAAACTTGAACACTTCCTTGTTCTTAATAGAATATTTAATAAAATGAAATTCTTACATAACACAAAATTAAAGTTTGTTTTGCGAAATGGAATGATAAAGATTGTTAAGACTTTAAATAATGAGTAGAATTTCTATTCACCAATTGTAAATAGATTTTCAGTAAATACATTTTATTGCAATGCCTTCTGATATTGGAATAGTGTTTTCCTTCAAAAACTAAAAACACATTCGCATTTATATCAAATGATAGAAGTTTTTTTTATCTAATCAAAATGTAAAAATGATATGCATAAACGAGAGCGTTTTACATATATTTTTTTGTTGTGGTTTGTTTTCCCAAAGATAAAAAAAACTTAAACCTTATTTGCATTGACATTAGATAGCTTATTTCCATTTTAATCTGATATCAAAAGATTGCTATTTGATAAAATCGGGGGGGGGGATGTATGTTGCAAATAAAAGTAAAATTATGGCTCTGTATGTATATCTTGAAAACAAGATTATTTACTTGCAGAAGTCTTGATCTAATTGGTGTTTAGTTTTTTTATCCATGAACCATTATACACTTTATGATCCAAATTGGAAATACCAGCTTTGGCTATCAAAGGTCTGTCTTTAGTCGAATATAAGGTTAATGAAATGAAAGTGACAACAAAAGTCAGAATCGATCAAAGGAAGAGTCCGTATAACATTCGACTGAATCAGGGGAACACAATCCGACACAGAACATTTTTGGCAAGCCGTCATATTCCCGACTTGGAACGGGCATTTTATAAATAAGAATGGTGGGTTAAACCAGGTTTATTGATGCATCAACCTCCCGCTTATATGACGACTTACTATAGCTTCTGTGTGCCCAGATTGTGTTAAATGTCAAAGCCATAATATTGTCAGGGCGCACTACACTATTTCAATACGCCAATGTTTGACAGACCTCGAAAATAGTACTATAAAAAGTAGTGCCTTTTCATTTGTAGTGACTCCAGCCAATCGATACATATAATAATCAGCAAGATCATAGAATATTTCTAGGTGAATGACGGAGAGCAAAGAACAGTTGAAAAAACATGAATAAGTTGCATAACAAGCTAGAACGGATCGAATGAAATACGACCAAATGCCGAAAATTCTCTGTTGCGACTATGTACAAAATTAACCGGAACGTTTCAATTCAATTTTATTTTCTTATTTTACATACAACATATGGTTTAAAGGTATTTATTTTATCGTGTTGGTGATCTGATAACGGAAAACAAGTTCCCGCACATGGAAAAATTCATTTCTATATTATTGGAATTTTTGAAATCCCGGAATTTGAAATACGAGTCAATGGGAGGCCGAATTAGTGGTGTGCCTCGGATCCTGTCAAAACCTAGAATTTTTCTCTAATAGATAAATGTTTTTGTCGTTCGATGTACAAGCCTAGTCTCATACAGGTAAAATATTTTTGTCGCTCGGTGCACAGATCACACTACAGTTGCAAAAAGAGAGAAACATCGAGGAAGAAGCCAAAACTTAAACAAAACCGTCTTCAATAAACTTGGAAATAGGAACTGAATATTTATCAATCAAATCTGGATATCGTCCAATAAATTTCTTCAGAAAAACTATTAATCTGCATTTCTCGAAGCCCTGATTTAAAAGTTTACGAATTAAACATCTGTGTCGTTTCAAAAAATCTTGATAGTGACTACATGCTCTAGCGTAACGGATTAATTGAGAAATATATACTCCATACGATGGGGAAGACGGAATATTACTGTCGAGGTGTGGAAAGTTTACAATATCAAAATTGAAATCGTCTCTTTTGTCATAAATTCGTGTGCTGAGGTTGCCACTGTCGTCAAACTCCAAAAGTAAATCTAAAAACGAAACAGAATGGTCAGTGTCTGTAGTCTCCTTTATTTCAAGTTCTGGGGGATATATTAATGGAATATAGTCGGCAAAGTTACTATAATTAAGCGACAAGACATCATCAATATATCTGTATGAGTAAATAAAGGATCTAGCCTCTTTAATTTTATTTTGTTTGACCAAATTTTGCAAATTTTTGGATATTGACACGTCGTATCATTCAATGATGTTATGGTGACGGCCATAGAATTTCTAGAGGGATGAAATTAACATGGGTTGAACAAATCCCGCACTAAGCAGCCTTGTGACAGTGTTTTTACTCTGTTAAAAAAATCACTGTACAAACTATACACTCGACAGTAACGAATAAACTGTGAAATGTACACTGCATAGGCTGGAGAGGTAGGTATATTGCTGCTTAGAAAGAAAAAGTTTACAATTGGGAAATTGAAATCATCATGCTAGTCATATAGCTTAAATTTCAAACGTCAATCTTCGTCAATATACAATAAAAGATCTAGGTACGAAACTGAAATAGGTGTATCATTTGTTTAATTTTAAGCTTATTGGATAGATCTGATTTAAATACTCCTTAAATTTAAGATTATTAAGAGAGAATACATCGTCTATTGAGCGGAAGCTGAAATTTAAGGACTGGGCTAAATGTTTTTATTTTCTTTGTGTAAGCCCTTATAAAAAAATTGGCCTCCTACGAGTACAGGAAAGGGTCAGCTAAAAGCGGCGCACAGTTAGTTCCCATGGGAATTCCTATTGTCTATTGGAAAACACGACCTCCGAATTCGACAAAAATATTGTCGAGTAAAAATTCTAACATTTTGATTATGTCAGTCTCAGTGAACTTCCTGTTAGAATCAGTGTGGTTCTTAACAAAATATGTATTGTCTTTCCCTATAACTAAATAGGTGTATCTGCGTTCTCCATTTTTAGTGCAGAAACATTGATGTATTAAATCTGCAATAACTGTTTAAAGAGTGGAAAATTAAAAAGTTTGAATGTTATGGCAGTGGGTAAGACTGGTTTAAGATAGTTGTTCAAGAAGATCTTTGGAATTTTTAAGAATCCACATTTGATTCACGCCGCTTGTGGAGTAACCTTCTTCACAGTAATTTTTCAGGCAATCTCTGACTGTGTTCAACAAAGTAGTTGGGAGTTTTGAAAGAAGTTTTATGGATGTTTTTGGTGATTGCCGCGGCATTTATTTGGAAATTATTATCCTTTTTCGGTTCAAATTTAATTTATGAATATACCTCTTGTATCTGCGTGATGTAATAATTTTGCAAAAAAAAAAAGAACAAAAAAAAAACATCTGAACACCTGATTTAATTATAGGAGACAAAAATATATCCATTGACGCAATTGGAAAAATTTATGATAGTAAATGTCTGACGTATATGTATTTTTTCTTATCAGATTTGCAACAATAATAAAATTTAACAGCTTTTGAACAAAAACGGCAATAGGAAATAAAAGAAACTAACGTCGAAAAACACCTTAAAAAACTCAAACATTACACACAAAGATAAGGTTTGCAAAAGACAAAAACAAGTATAAAAGCACGTACATTGAAGGCGACATTCCTCTGGCCCCTTTCTATGGAATGTATATACCTCAACTAGTACAATTCGCACGCGTTTGTTCTACTCTTGGCGATAACAGCCAAACACTTACAACAGGGTTAAAGAATTCATAAGTTGTTGAATACATTTAAGAAGTTTTATAATAGATATGGACATTTGATATTTGAATATGGCGTTTCTCGCAAACAGCTTATTAATAAGGTATTTCATCGTTTCTACTGAAATGTTGTTAAACAATGAAATAAACTAATTCAAGATCCAGAAAGTCTTGGACGTAACTTACATTCTTAACGTAATAGGGAATATCGACAAGATACTCTGCTTGTATCAATTAAATTATGATCTAGTGAACTGAAAATTTTACACACATACTGACATCCCACACCTGATACTGCCGATGTCTACTGAAAAAAAAAATGATGACTCTTAATCAAACCCCTCGGGAAGTTTGAGTTTGATTTTTTTCCGTAGTGCGACAGTGTTTTACCAGCAGACTAGGCTCCTTGAGCTAGCCGCCGTCAGTGTAGCAGCGAGCACCCCTTGGTCCATCTTTCAAAATTACGCATTGTCATTTTCTCTCCTTTCAAGATTGTGGTCATGGAGTAAGTAGTCTACATGTATTTGGCTTCATTCGTATATTCATCAACAATAGGGAAACGGACAGGTAAAGGGGATGTTTGGGTAACCATAAACCGGTTTAACCCTACCGCTGGCTTTTGCTAGTGCCGGTACCAAGTCCGGCTATCCCGTGTTCCTATCGTTGTCTATGTTTGTCTTTTGTCATATTCGTGTTTCGCTAGCAGATTGCGGCATGTTATTATAATTTTCAGCCATTGAAGGTGTTTCCTGTTATCCATTTTTGACATGTAGGAAAAAAAACATTAAATAATAAACTCTGACTCCGACCTGCCATTGGGTGTGAGGTTTTCTCACCATTCATTGAAGATCTTATGGTGGCTTTGGGTTATTGTCGCTCCCCTTTGGGTCGTTGTCTCTTTGACACATTCCCAGTTTCCCTTCTTTTTTCTATCCTGTAAAATCAACGGATGTCAACTGATGCTCCTGGAAAAGTTTAAAAGAAGTCTCCAAGTTATGTTAAATAAACTATAATATTTTTTGCGTCTTAATATTTTGCGAAAGTTGCACGATTTTCGAACTTGGAGGTTGCTGTTACAATAATTTTGCTTGAATCATGCACTGATTCCCTTCCTCATTACTTAGACTGGAATATTCGTGTTATATTTCATTTGAATAAAAGAACCGTGTTATGCATACGATCTTATTTACACAAGTATGGCTTAGTTAACGGGAAAAATACAGACAACCAATCAATTATATCTATCAAAAAGGAAATCAGATGCTCACTAGTTACAATGAAGGTTATTGTTAAAATATACAGAAATAGACAAACATATATCAATATCAGCATTAGTGTCTACTAGAAATGTCCTAAAGGGTAATGTTATCTAAAAATCCAAATTATTTTGTCCGAAAATTAGTGAAGTTCTTAAACATGATAAAGCGTTTGGGACATATTCAATTATCCGATAGGTTTCTTGTCCTTAACAAAATAATTTTAGACCGTTAGGCAAAGACAGTCTCAATTGTTGGATAATAATATGTAGGACGGTTACAAAACAACTGCAGTTGAATACCGAAGGAATAAAGCACAAGATTACATAAACCAAAGTCCACAAACGAGGCAAAAGCAAGAACGCCAGAAGACAGAAGACCAAAAACACAACATGCCCACAAAACACACAAACACTACATATACAACACAAAAAACTAAAGTACTAACAGTGTGAACTCTAAAAAAAAAACAGAGTGACATCAGCTGCTCCGGAAGGGTAAGCATGTCCTGCTCTATATACAGCACCCGTCACACTGTCAGTGGGTCAATCCAGGGTAAAGTCAAAAACGGTAATATAAAAGCCAGGTAGACGTGAATCTAGCTGAAAATGTCAGTTTTCATTTGTGACACTGAAATTTCATATCTATCTACAAATGATACGGCTTTAGAATTTAATCGCACAAAACCTTGAAAAGACGAGCTTTTGGTGTCAATTCGTACAAATGTGTTAAAAAATGGGGGTAAAAACAAACTATTGAACAGAGTTGTCAAGAGCCGATGTCCATGAGACAAAATGACAAATCAGGTGGAAACCACCGAAAAAATTATCGACCGCAATGGTCCAGACATTTCAAAAGAAAAGATGGGTTAAACCGGTTTTATGACCAGCCAAAAGTTCCCTTCTTTTGCGATAGAGTCTGAGCATTTTTTTTAGAATTGCGAAATGTGAAATAACTTAGACCAGTTAACCATTGCAGGAAATTTCAAGAAATATCGTAAACTTTAAAAAACTTTAAAAAAAAAGTTTTTGTTAATCACTGTTACCAAATACACATCAAACGAATTCCCAGATGGAAAATTGGAAAATTGGAAATCATTGCACCATTTAAACTCTACATACGTTGACAACAATAAATATATAGACAAACCGAATGATCAAGTATAGATATTAAAAAAACACGAAAAGTAGAAAGAATGAAAAATTCCTAGCATTTCCATTTGAAAATGTCAACATGGGAGGAAAATTAAATAATATCTGTATATAATGCCAATTCAAATGCCTTTAATTTAAAATAACGGCAGTTGAATACCGAAGGAACAAAGGAAGTGATGATTACAAAAATCGAAGTCCAAAGACATGGCAAAAACCGCAACAGAGAAAAATGTGATATACAAGACAACACAAAAATCTAAAACCACTGACAATGTGAACTCCCATTAAAACCGAGAGTGAAATCCGGTGCTCCAGATGGGTAAGCATGTCCTGCTCCACTAGTGGCACCCGTCACACTGTCAGTGAGTCAATCCAGGGTAGAGTCAAAACCGGGTATGGCAAATCCGTGATGACGTGAAATCTAGCTGAAAATGTCAGTTTTCATTTGGAACACAGACACGTCATATCTGTCAATGATGTCATGGTGACGGCCATAGAATTTCTGAAGGGATGAAAGTAACAAAGGCTGCACAAATCCCTGACTTGGGACAATGTTTTGGCTCTATTCAAAAAATCACTGTATACACTAACGAATCAACTGTGAAATGTTCACTCCATATGCTGGAGAGGTAGGTATATTGCTGCTCAGAAAGGGAAAGTTCACAATTTGGAAGTTAAATATATCACGCTTGTCATAAAGCTTAGACTTCAAACGTCCATCCTCGTCAATGTATATCAAAAAATCTAAGTACGAAGCTGAAGTAGGTGTATCAGTAGTCTCTTTAATTTCAAGCTCATTGGGATAGACCTGGTGTAAATATTCCTTGAATTTCGGATTATTAAGAGAAAGTACATCGTCTATGTAGCACAAGCTGAAATTAAAGGATTGGGCTAAATGCTTTTGTTTTTTCTATGTTAGCCCTTGTAAAAATTTGGCTTCGTACGAGAAAAAGAAAGAGATCAGCTTAAAGTGGCGCGCAAATAGTTCCCATGGCAATCCCAATTGTCTGCTGAAAAACGCGGCCTCCAAATTCGACAAAAATATTAAGAAAAAGAAGGGAAACGGGGAATGTGTCAAAGAGACAACGACCCTAAGGGGAGCAATAACAACTATTGTCTATTAAAATTTCAACATCTTGATTACGTCATTCTCTGTGTACTTCTTGTTTGACTCGGTGTGGTTCTTAACAAAATACGTTTTGTCTTTCCCTACTTTAAAGGATTGATTTTTTTGGAATGTAGACAATCTTTTCTGAAAAATGACTGAATCTCAAGAACTGAAAGAGTAATAAGTAAAAGATACCTTACAGATTAGAAAAATGTATGTCATTACTGTTCGTACGTTTTTGCAAAAAAATTAAAAATACAAAAATATTCAAATAACGTATTATTCTACAAGGAACTTTTTCGTTTAGTTGAGACTAACTTAAGGATGTGCCAATGATTATGAATATACAAATCAAATTTGTTACAACAGTAAGAATTAATACTAGTAAAGTGATTTTATCAATTCGTATTCTTCTTTTGTCCTTCCGAAACCTACAAAAATCTCCTTTCTTGACTGGTAGGGAAGCCATAAGAATCAATGTCAACTGTTGTCTGTTGGATCTGAAATACATCGGCAAACGAATACCGAAGCAAAAATAATGAAAAGGGAAATTCCAAAATCAAACATCCGAAATAACGACAATTCATATCCAACACAACTTGATACAGCATGACCAAGAAAAAAAATGGATAAGAAAGCAACAAAAAATACAGCACTAGCAATGTGAAAAAACTGAAGTATCATCAGGTATGGTGCTCCGGAATGGTAAGCATAGTCTGCTCCACGCGTGGCATCCTTCACACTGCCAGTTAAAAGTCCGGTTTTGTCTCATTCGGTGTTTATCAGTCCGGTAATTAACTCTGTTATTTAATTCTATTGTAAGTGTCGGTCAAAATGGAAACTTGGTCTCATAGTTCCGATATATAAAGGTGGAAATAAAGAGAAAACGTCTCCCTATAGCTACAGACCTATAAGTTTGCTTTCTAGTGCGTTGAAACTATTTGAAAGTTTTGTTAAAAATCGTCTCTTGAGATATTCATTGATTGACTCCAAAGTCCAAGTTCTCAACAGCAGGGGTTTCAAAGGTATTTCAGCTGTATAACCGACTCATTTAACTTGAATGAAACAATATATCACAATTTAGAAAAAGGTAGCAAATCATATGTATCATTTCTTGATACAAAGCAAGCATTCGATACTGTATTGAGACAAGGTATGATGTGCAAATTATTTTTATTGAAAATCAAGGGTAAAAGCTGGAAAATGATTAATGACATGCAAGTAAATACTATGAGCGCTGTAGTAGTAAATCAGTGCCAATCTGTATATTTCCCAGTAATGCAAGGAGAGAGACAAAGGGGTGTACTTTCTGGTTTTTTTATACCTTACTTATATTAACGAATTATTGATAGAAATTGAAACATTAATAAAAATGTTGGTATATTTTTTGTGAACAGTTGTTGTCCAATATTGGCAGATGACATTTCTTGCATCAGCACTTCACCGATTGCGCTCCAAAATGTGTTAGATATTTGCACAGGGTATGCCAAAAAATGGCGATTTCAGTTTAATGCTCAAAAGTCGTCTGTAATTCAATTTTCTATCAATTCACGCAAAAGTAATGTCGAATTTAACTGGGCTATCGAAAATAAAAGTATTCCATGTAATGATGATTACACGCATGCTAGTTATGAGTTAAATTCGAAGTTTAGATCGGCTGTTCGAACGGAGAATATGTGTAGAAAAGGGCGTAATGCCTTCTTTGGTCTCAGTGCAGTTAGATCTAAAGATACAAATCCATGTGTATTAGTGCGTTTGTATAAATCTATTGTATTGCCTACCGCTTTTATACGGCTGTGAAATGTGGACTAAGCTCAAATCTTCTGATTATGCAACACTAAATAAATTTCAACATTTTATTATTAAACAAATACTTAATTTGAGTACAAGAACTAGATCAGACATGTGTCAAAGTTTAGTCGGGATGTTTCTTATTATCAGTACAATTGAGAAGAAAAAGCTATATTTTCTTCAAAAACTATGTTCTTTGGAATATAACTTTCTTACGAAAAAAATATTTTTGGTTAGATTGTTTACATTTCTTACCGACGGTAACTCTGTCCATTACGGATTTATTCCAGATATTTATGATATTCTTCTGAAATACAGTCTACAGGATTATTTATTGGAATTTATATCATTTGGAAAGTTTCCTTTTAAAAACAAATGGAAATATATTTTTAATTACGCTGTTGATAATCATCAGTTAGAAGAGTGGTGACCCGTATTAATAGTGATGCTGACTTTGCACGATTTAAGTATATCCATATAAAACTGTTGGAATTTGGAAAACTAGAAACTGTTATTTCATCATCAAATTATTGACGGAACTTCCTAATTGTACTAATGTGATATGCTCATTATGTTCAAGAAACTTTACAGATGTCTATGTTCATGAATGTTGTAATTGCAGTAGAACAAAGTCATTACAGGACATATGGTGGGATATCATTATGGAAAACTTTGAACTGGATCTTTTTGTTGAGTTAAATGCTTATGAAGATGAAATGTTATTCCAGATTCTCTTGGGAAGGCCAGTAAACACGAAGGGACTTGATTCTGACATCTTTGTTCATCTATGTCATATCCATATCATTCAATGTTGTGCCATGTACAGCAGGTTAACCAGAATGCGTGCTGATGCATGAAATGTTGTCTGCCAAGGTTTAAAATTGTGATATATGTAAATCTTGAAGGGTAGTTTATAAAATAACAGTCTGTAATATATTAGTTTATTATATGTTTGTTCTCTTTTGAATTCATTTTAACTCTCCAGACATTTATTGTTTTGTTCATGTTTGTTTATATTTAAATGTTTTGTATCATGTATAATAAGTCTCTATCAAAGAGGAAATAAAGTGATGATGATGATGATCATTTGATGAATGATTAATCTGTCCTATATAAGTACTTTAATCATCGACTTAACTAAAATTAAATAATTGGATCAATTGTCTGCTGTCCAGACGCAGAATTAAAGCATTTATAGCCCAGTTTCTCTAGACAGCTTCACGTTCAATAGCGAGGCTCAAATCAGATTAAAGACATCGTATGAATGCTAGTAAAAGAAATAAAACTTGTGTGAAATCATGCTGTTTAAGAAAAAAAAATATCGAAATCGAGTCATTAAATGGATTATAGATGGAAAACCCATATACAAATAAGTTATTGGTTAACCATTTCAATGATTTTCATTGATGTAAATTAACAAAGTAGTGCTTGATCATTTACTACTACAATGAAAACATTTTCCCCCTTTTTACAATAGTTCAAAGGCAGATTCGATGCTATGACACTAATATTTCACTTTACGCATGGAGGATGTTCCTTTGATAAATTTGGAAACCATTTTCTCGGTATGCGTCTTTGAATGTAGCCTCTTTATCATGTCTTATTTACACGTTTATAACTTTTACACCACTAGTGATAAAAAAAAAATGTTTGATAAATAACAAAACATTACAGGAAACACCTACAATGAATGAAAACTATAATCACAGGCCGCATTTTTTGGGGGGACTCCACAAGAAAAACACAAATGAAATACAAAAAGACAAACGTTTACGATGAATTAGAGACAGCGCGGATTGGTACCAGCACGAGCAAAAAGTAGTGTAGGAGTACACCTAATTTTCGCATGTTTATTAAAATAAGATATTTAGTTTGTGACCACATGTCCTTTTGTAGAAAATCAACATCACTCTTGCTTCTTTATATCTGAACAAAACTTACAATTGTTTTAAGTGTAAACGCTTTAGACTACTAAATCAAGAAGATGTAACAATATACGTTTTCCGGTTAACATCATGATTTTATGGACTGTTATTTGGGATCTGACATTATATCTTTCAGTTTAACAACTTAGGTCTATTTTATGCCTCTACTGGATTTGGACTTCATTACCAGAATTTATATTTTCAACATAAGTAGTGAATCGGGATACCCTAGACCACCTATACTCCCATAGAGCTAATGTTATAATCCCTAAATTCTTCCTGATTATGCAAACGCCCATTTCCCTTATTTGGTCAAAAACCCTACTTCCAAGCGTCAAGAACGTAGAGCACCGTGAGCCTAGCGAAATGGTGTGAGAGTGGTGTGACGATTGGGGTGGGGCAACCGGGATCAGTATTCTAACCCTAACCTCTTTCAATTGTTTATCCTTTTTTATGCTTCGTCTTTTGTTTTTCTATTACGATCTCTGTTATTTCCCTTTGTTTTGTGTACTCTGGAGTCTATGTTTTGTTACCAAGCTTTTACACCTGTTTATTGTTTTATCCCGTTCTGTATCATTATTGATTTTTTTTCCCTCAGCGTTTCCTGTATCTAAATACTTTTCATTCAATTAGGCAATAAATAATAAACTAAATTACATATATATGAATTTTATTTTCCCCGTCATGAAGCAGTCATGGGTTAGGGAATGGGGGTTTGGAGGTTCCTTAAAAAATATTAAAAAAAAAAATAATAATAAAAAATGAAAAAAAAATATTTTACTTTTTCTCTCCTCCTCTCCCTTTAATGCCCAATCCTCCTCTCAAATTCCCGAGATGAGCACGCGAGCAGTACGTGCAGCGAAATGAGCACGCGAGCAGTGAAAACGAGCAGAGTGAACATACCCTTAAACAGCGAATTTGTCGCTCTTCCCACCGCACAGCGGCTGCAGATGCAGCAGCAATATTCCCGTGATGAGCACGCGAGCATCACGAACAGCGAAATGAGCACGCGAGCAGTGAAAACGAGCAGCGGAATGAGCAAGTGAACATACCCTTAAACAGCGAATTTGTCGCTCTTCCCACCGCACAGCGGCTGCAGCAGCAGCAGCGCAGCAATATTCCCGAGATGAGCACGTGAGCAGCACGAGCAGCGAAATGAGCACGCGAGCAGTGAAATCGAGCAGCGTGAACATACCCTTAAACAGCGTATTTGTCGCTCTTCCCACCGCACAGCGACTGCAGGTGCAGCAGCAGCAATATTCCCGAGGTGAGCACGCGAGCAGTACGAGCAGCCAAATGAGCACGCGAGCATACCCTTAAACAGCGAATATGTAGCTTTTCCCACCACACAGCAGCAGCAGCAGCAGCAATATTACCGAGATGAGCACGCGAGCAGCACGAGCAGCGAAATTAGCACACGAGCAGTGAAACGAGCACGCGAGCAGCGACATTCCCAATTTCCTCGTTGCTATATACAGATTCGTCAGAGTTATTGCTTTCTTCTGATACGTTGGACTCCGTCTCCGATTCAGTTGGCGATGTATCTTCCATGTCGTGTTTCTGATTCTTGTGGCGAACGAGATTGAAGTGACGATTGGTCGCGTATTCACAAAGGTCGCAGTGATACATTATAGACGTCTTCCTCTCTCTGGATTCGAAGTACGAATGACGATATTTTACAGAACAAAGGTTTAAATACGGTCAAATTTGGAATGTCGCTGCTCGCGTGCTCGTTTCACTGCTCGTGTGCTCATTTCGCTGCTCGTGCTGCTCGCGTGCTCATCTCCGTAATATTGCTGCAGCTGCTGCTGCTGTG
>MJUU01065834.1:128741-162812 GCA_002080025.1 Modiolus philippinarum
TTTCACTGCTCGCGTGCTCATTTCGCTGCTCGTGCTGCTCGCGTGCTCATCTCGGGAATATTGCTGCGCTGCTGCTGCTGCTGCAGCCGCTGTGTGGTGGGAAGAGCGACAAATTCGCTGTTTAAGGGTATGTTTACTTGCTCATTTTCACTGCTCGCATGCTCATTTCGCTGCTCGTGATGCTCGCGTGCTCATCTCGGGAATATTGCTGCTGCTGCTGCAGCCGCTGTGCGGTGGGAAGAGCGACAAATTCGCTGTTTAAGGGTATGTTCACTCTGCTCGTTTTCACTGCTCGTGTGCTCATTTCGCTGCTCGTAGTGCTCGCGTGCTCTTTTCGGGAATTTGAGAGGAGGATTGGGCCTTAAAGGGAGAGGAGGAGAGAAAAAGTAAAATATTTTTTTTTCATTTTTTATTATTATTTTTTTTTTTTTTTTAAGGAACCTCCAAATCCCCATTCCCTAACCCATGACTGCTTCATGACGGGGAAAATAAAATTCATATATATGTAAATTAGTTTATTATTTATTGCCTAATTGAATGAAAAGTATATAGATACAGGAAACGATGAGGCAAAAAAATTCAGTAATGATACAGAACGGGATAAAACAATAAACAGGTGTAAAAGCTTGGTAACGAAACATAGACTCCAGAGTACACAAAACAAAGGGAAATAACAGAGATCGTAATAGAAAAACAAAAGACGAAGCATAAAAACAGGATAAACAATTGAAAGAGGTTAAGGGTTAGAATACTGATCCCGGATGCCCCACCCCAATCGTCACACCACTCTCACACCATTTCGCTACGCTCACGGTGCTCTACGTTCTTGACGCTTGGAAATAGGGTTTTTGACCAAATAAGGGAAATGGGCGTGGCTTATAAGCTCATTTGCATAATCAGGAAGAATTTAGGGATTATAACATTAGCTCTATGGGAGTATAGGTGGTCTAGGGTATCCCGATTCACTACTAACAACTAACATAGCGGGTGTCTTATGAATAATAGAAGGAGCCTACTCTGATGGTGCACCTCATTCAACCCATGGGTTCCGTGTTAGTGTTGTTCATCTGAATATGTGTCTTTTTTATTTTCTGCGTCGCATTTTCTGGATGTTGGGTTTCATCACTCTTTGAACTGAGAACAAAAAATCCATGCATTAATAATTCATGGAAATAAAATCGATCAAATGCGTGATATTCATGCATCTTGGAAGTTGAGAGGCGTGGATGTTGGGTTTCATCACTCTTTGAATCACTTTATAGATAATGATGTGGTTTGTAATCAAATATTTAAAGACAAGCCAATGGTTTCTTATAAAAGGCACAAAAATTTAGCAGATCTGCTTACATCAACAAAAGTAAAAAATTAAATTATATGATATGGGGCAATCCCTGATGATGGCGGACCTATATCTAAAAATATTAACATAATTGGCATAATTCTAAAATTTATGGTACTATGCATTAAAACCGCCGAAACACTAGATTAGTGTAGGATTGATGCAAACAAAATACATTTAATATTAACAGACAAATGAATTTCGGTAATGACTGAGAACAAAAAATCCATGCATTAATAATTCATGGAAATAAAATCGATCAAATGCGTGATATTCATGCATCTTGGAAGTTGAGAGGCGTGGATGTTGGGTTTCATCACTCTTTGAAAAAATCCATGCATTAATAATTCATGGAAATAAAATCGATCAAATGCGTGATATTCATGCATCTTGGAAGTTGAGAGGCGTGGATGTTGGGTTTCATCACTCTTTGAATGGATTGATGCAAACAAAATACATTTAATATTAACAGACAAATGAATTTCGGTAATGACTGAGAACAAAAAATCCATGCATTAATAATTCATGGAAATAAAATCGATCAAATGCGTGATATTCATGCATCTTGGAAGTTGAGAGGCGTGGATGTTGGGTTTCATCACTCTTTGAAATGCAAACAAAATACATTTAATATTAACAGACAAATGAATTTCGGTAATGACTGAGAACAAAAAATCCATGAATTAATAATTCATGGAAATAAAATCGATCAAATGCGTGATATTCATGCATCTTGGAAGTTGAGAGGCGTGGATGTTGGGTTTCATCACTCTTTGATTTGTTTCTATTTGCTTCCAATGTTGTAATTATTTTGTTTGGTTGCTTGGATTTTTACTTTTTGTTTATTTTTTGTTTGTTTTTGTTTGTTTATTTATTGTTTTTTAATTGTTAAGTGACGGCTCATCTCTCAATTAATTTGAGGATGCATGTCAACGACTTTATACAAGACGGTTTTATATTTTGTGGGATTAAAATCAAATATCTATATATATATAATTTTTAGAAAAGTAATTTTGATTTTACCCTGAATTTTAAAAATACAAAATGGATTCGTGAGGGAAGGTGATAAACTTATTTAAAAGACGTCTTTACGAAAATCTTTTGAATCAAAAAGTGATTCCGCAAGGACAAAACAGCTTATACCGAGCACCGAAATTACTCATTGCTTGGAAATATCCGTTTATTAGGAACAATTAGTAATTGAAGTACTAAAAAAACTGGTTATTTTTTTCAGATTTAAACATATTCATATCAATTGGCTAATCTTGCTTCAGTCTCTTAGTATATGGTTCGTTTAATGTTAAGTATTGTTTAAAATTAGAAAAAGTTATAGTAAGTGTAATTTACGTATAAAATATAACCATTGTACCAATATTAACAACTGGAAGACACCTTTTTCAATTTAATGATGTATCAAATGGTGCGCAGCAGCAAATATCTTTTCGTTGTTTAGTTTATTGGTTTTAAGACGGAGTTTAGAGTCCATTGAACAGTATTTCTGCTAGATCAGGACAAGAACGGGTTGATTTAAAGAAAAATTAAAAGGAGAAAGTAATAAAGATAGATGGGACAACGAGTATTGATTGAATGGAAAGGAGGCCTTTTGGGGTAGCACATTTGCCTTCGTTGCGTCTCTTCAGTAAGGCTTCTATTATCGACAATTGTACATTTGTAAAAGGGTGTACATACTGTGTTTTTTTTCTACAGTGTGTTCTCAATATTTCGTGACCAGGCTTTCAATGTTATAAATCTATCAATGTTATGAATCGACAACCCTAGGGCAATACTAGGGTTTCTCAAAGACCTTGAACCAACGCAGATGACGGGATATTAGCAAATAACGAGAAAAACGAATACAGAAACTAATAGGCAAAAGAAAAATTGAAAACCGAAAAATCCCAACATCTGGGTTCTGCATTCCAAAAGATCAAATGGGAAAGAAATAGGAGCTATTCCGAAAATCATCTTACTGTCGTCTTCATAGCAAGAAAATAGATGTATCATTTTTAATTTTCGGCATTACAACACAGCTGCAATTTAAAGAAATATCATAAATAATCACATAATTAAAATTTATAGACAAATACCTTTCAAATAATTCTATTTCAGAATTAATTTGGGTATTGTAAACGTATCAATTTTTCGCGGATACTTATTTTTGCGGTTTATGAAAGATCGACATATTTGTAGGTATCAATTTCCACGGTTTTCAATATTAAAAAGGCCTTTTCTACACAAAAAAAAATTTCAAGGGTACTATTTATCGCCTTCCAGAGCCAACTGCGAAAATAGCGAAAATTAATACGTTTACAGTATTTATTAATTCTACGAAAAATTCAAGAATAAATAGAGACGAATATTCTCAAGATTTCCTGGAATATAACAACAACTAAATATTAGGTGTTTAATCACAGTCGTCACATTGAAACAGTACATCAATGACATTCAGAATAGACAATGATTTAGATTTGTAACCACAAGAAGAAGCGAAGATAATATAATTTGATTTAAGGAAATGTTATGAACTTTGAGATCATTAGAATACAAAGGTCTGACTCCAGGTTAATGTTGCTTTTCATCGACGTTTATTAGTTGGTGGTTTTATTTCATAGCAAAACATACGTTTTTGTCTTTATAAAAGCCCTCCAAAAGTCTAATCCATATTGAAATCAGAGCACAATTTTTATAGATGTTACAAAAAATTAAAAGCCTCAATCGTCACATTTGTTAAGCTCATGGCAAACTTAAGAGTATAGCATCAGTTTTATAATGAAATTATGAAATTAGCAATCAAGGAATATATGCGGTCGATAATTTTGCCGGTGGTTTCTACTTAATTTGTCTTTTTTTTTCTCTTGACCAAACTGTTCGGTAATGTTGTTATTACCCCTATCTTCAAACTAAGAAGATTAAAAAAGCAATTGTTGAATGTTTTGCTGTTTGTATCCAAACACTTTAGCAAGGTTTAATTGAAATGCCTTGTCAGGATTGGTAAGAAACAGACTTTCTTCAGTTGTGTTTTAGCAGCAGAAAAGGTTCCTTGAGCTAACCGGCATTTCAGCAGCGAGCACTTTTTGAACTAAATTACGTTTTGTCACATTTTTAGATAGTACTCCACCTGTATTGGGTTTCATTCGTTTGTTTTTTATACTATATGGAAACAGGATAGAGAAAAGTGAGGTTTGAATGTTCAATAACCGGTTTAACCCTACCGTTGACTTTTGCTATTGTCGGTACCAAACCCATCGATCCCGAGTTCCTATCTTGAATTTCAGATGGGGGGGGGGTCTGGTTTGGACGATATTTGTATATTTTTGTTAATATTTTACGAAAGAATATGGAGTAAATGAACATGAGACAATAACACATATGTTAACTCCAACTTAAATAACAACTAGAATCCAAACATAGGATATCCATAATTTCAAGAAATGTTTAAAATGCATAAAACCAAACGAAATCCGAATAATCAGCAAAATTAAATATAGCTAAGGACAAAACTACGATGGAGGGAGTTAAACGTCAGGTTTTAGAATTTACATAAATAACAAAGTCGCGAAGTTATTGTCAATTTATTTTCTGCATATGCATATTTCGACAACTTAATAATTAAGATCATAATTGAAAAAAGCGTGTACACATGAAATATATACTCATGTACAAGTTCACCAAATCTGAGAAAAATAAAGACCATATTTACAGTATTTAAACTTTAATTGCCCAAATGAGTCTTAAGCAATTTTCAGACATTTTTACCATTCTGTTTTGATATTAAATTATCCCAAATGCAAAATTATGTAGTATTAAGAAATGTTAAAGTAGGCATGAAATTAAATTATAACTGAATTACATTGGTAATTTGAGCCATATAGACTGAGAAAAAGTTGACCAAATTTTTATCAGTATTAAACATTTTTTGTAAAAAAAATTAGTCGTTTGATAACTGAAAACTACCCGAATGGTGAATGAAAGGATATGGAGTAAATGCACATGAGACAAAGTCCCTACAAATACATGGTAAAAACAAGCAAATGAACAACTCTTTTATTGTTGTTCTTCATCTTGAAGTCACCATGAGGCCTTCAACAATGAGCTTTACCTCATGGTAAGTTCAAGACGGCCCCTAGCACCGGTTTAAGCGGAATTCTTTGCTTATTGTCGAGCAGCGCTACATTCATGTCTTCATTGGTCATAGGTGCGGGATTGTTAACAAACATTTATTAAATTGACAAAGTGCTCTTACAATCACTGTCATCCTTTGCCCGAAAAAGCACTATTGACTTAAGCTAGAGGACGATTACAACATATAGACAAACACATGGCACTCATCAAGTCGAATGTAAAAAAACTTGGCGTTATAAAATAGTGAGATGTGGGCAATTTTAACAGGTGGTCAGAATTACATTTCTAAATTACAAAATATTAGCCAAAATTTGAAAGTATGTATAGTATACCCATATGAGAAATTCTCTCACGCACAAGTACGCCATAACTGAAATATATAGAGAAGATACATCTCTCGCACGGGGAATCGTTTTACGGACTCCACACTGCAGGAGAGACAAACTCCAGTGGTAAAAGGTGAAGGAAAGGATATGGAGTAAATGCACATGAGACAAAGTCCCAAGTCTATCCCCTCAACTTTGTCTCTGGTCTGCTAGTGTTTTTTTTCTAGTACAGTCCCCTTGTAAATTGCGGTATATAATTGTAATTTTCGGCCATTGTATGTGTTTACTGTTATATTGACTTTGTTATTCGATGGATCTTTTCTTTTTTCTCTAGATAAAAAACATGTTAATGATAATGATAGAAGTTTCATATTCAATAGTTATGTCTATCGTATTCTCTTCCTATTGAGTTATTAAGAGTATTTAAAGTTATCTTTCTTTGTTATTGAAATCTAAGCTATGCGACAAGCGTGACGATTTAAATTTCCATTTGTGCACTTCCGTTTCTTAGCAGCAATATACCTACATCTCCAGCCTAGGAAGTTTACATTTCACAGTTGATTCGTTACTCTCGAGCGTGTAGTTTGTACAGTGATTTTTTGAACAGAGCAAAAACACTGTCCCAAAAGCTGCTTGTTCAGGGATTTGTTCAACCATTGTTAATTTCATCCCTCAAGAAATTCTATGGCCGTCATCATAACATCATTGAAAAACATGACGGGTCAGTATCCCAAATGAAAGCGGACATTTTCGAAAGCGGACATTTTCAGCTAGATTCACGTTTTTCCTGATTTCACTACCGATTTTGATATTTTCCTAGACTGACTCACAGTGTGACGGGTGCTGTTAACAGAGCAGGACATGCTTACCCTTCCGGAGCACCTGATGTCATTTTCAGTTTCACTGGAGTTGGCACTGTGAGTGCCTTGTTTTTGAGTGTTGTGTTTTCTTTCTTCTGTGTTTTGTATCTATCTAACGTCATTGTTTTCTGTGTTTAACGTCATTGTTTTCTGTGTTTAACGTCATTGTTTTCTATGTCCTCGTTTTGGCAATGTCTTTGGACTTCAGTTTTTGTAAATTCCACTCCATTCTTCCTTCGGTAATCTACTGCTGTTGTTTGGTATTGAACGATTAAATTAACATGTATTTGCATGTTTCTAAGCAAATAAAATAATGATAAGAATGAAATATTTCGAAACTTTTATACTGTATAATTGGGAAACTATTGTTGATTTAGTTTACGCAGATGTACATTAGGAAAACTCATGTCTCTTCTGTGCAGAACAAGTCAAAACAATTGGAAGTCAATCAATCAAATAACATGTAAATCAGAAAACAAGTAACCAACTGAATCTAAATAGTAAAGCAAAATCAACTTAGGCCAGAGCTAGGCACAACGGAGATGCATCTTAGTTGTTAAATGTGGATATTACAAGTTTCAACATAAAATCAGTTTTTGGGTCAGCACAGACAAACTTGAAAGTCTTACAGTACAACAATGTTTATCAGTCTCAAAAACATTTTTTTCTGAAGAGTGTATTTTAAAATTCGTTTCATCTTTGTTCAGTTTTCAGGTAAAGACAGATTTACTATGATGACGGATGCAACCTGATTACTACAGGCTATTTCGTTAATTTGATCAAATAAGCTTAAGGTAAATTTATTTAAATGCGTAAAGATATAGCAGACCATACATTGTAAACAGTTAATGCATGTTTTGTTATTAAAATTGTACTTCGAATATTTCAAAACAACGCAAAAAAAATGTACTGAATAACTCTTGCTCGTTTCTTGCCGTTTTCCTAATCAAAGGAGTTTCATGTAGAAAAAAAAACATCAGATGTATAATGTATGAACTATATCATTTAGTTTTGATGAGTTGTAAATGCATTTATTTGTTAATACTAACAATTTATAATTCAAACTTTTACGTGATAACTTATTGGTTTAAACATATTCATTTACAGTAAGATTTTTTCTTTTTAACCAAACATATTCATTTACAGTAAGATTTTTTCTTTTTAACCAAACATTTGACGGATGAACATATTGACAATTTCAGAATGAGACATTATAGTGAATTAGGTTAATGACATCTTAAGTTGTCTGAAAAATAGTGATCGTATTTTTTTCCCAAGTATTGAATTTAAAAGGGATTACATGTATTGTTACCATAAGGTTTTGAAAGAAAAAAGAGGAGAGCAACAAATGTCAGAAACGTCTTTACATATTGACACAGAAATAGTTGCTATGGGCCTTGGATAGAATGTTCAGATCTTTTAAATTCAGATATTGATAAAAAAAAAACTTATTTTACGAAAGGAATTTCTGATAAAGGGTTGTGAGGTTCAGGGTACTTAGGTACATTTTTTATCTTAAAAAAATTTAAAATTTAAAGTTGCTAGGTCAAATTTCAATAAAAAGAATTTCAACAAATTCAGCAAAACTAAAATCATTTGACTTTTATGAACCCAATTAGTGTAAGCATCCGTTCTAGTCGAATCAAAATCAAAAGGTATGGTCAGTAAGATATATTCCCAAAACGGATGTCTTTTATCAATTTCAGGAAACTAAACAAATTGGAAATTACAAAAATACCAAAGTTGCATATTAAACAGTTAATTTAGTTATGCTGTACACGTGTTTCAATGAGTAACCTCTCATCAGCAGCATTAAGATCAAATAATAATAATAAAATGGAAACAGGTATTTTTTAAAATCCGATTTATTAAAATATGTTTTTCATTTAAGGTTTGGTTGTTTATGGACTTTTAAAAATAATTCAGTCTCTGAGAATGTCAGAAAATTTACCATGTTGGAATTCAATTCGATGGACAAAATACACTTTATTCAAAACGAATTCTTATTGTGTGCTTGCTTGGTAACAATTTGAGGAACAAGTAGTCTTTGAGAAATTCAGGAAATTTAACAAAACTTGAATCCAAAAGTTTTGAAATCAGATCAGAGAAAACATTTGTTTAAATCGAAACAAATTCTAAAAGTATTGATTATATGTAACAATTCTTTAGAGAACATATGGGGAAATTTACCCGAAATTGAAATGAAATATTTATAGATATAATTAGTGAAAATGGTTACTATTACTGAAACAAATTCTTTAATTAATTAATTAGGTTTCTGCATTTTTTTTTGTGGCTAAGTAGAATTTAAAGTAAAATGATCTTTAAGAGTAAATAAATCCATATCACACATACAAGACTGTATACAAAATTACATGTTACTAGTAAATACATAAAAATAATGATGATAGAAAAATAAACGAAAGAAAATTTGCACCTACATATTCATTTCGCACATTTGAAAAAACTTTTTCCACTTCGTTGAGCAGTCGTTTCTTAAGTCGATAATTTCAATTTGCACGAATGTGAGTATTGAAAATTGTTTTTAAGATTTCTTCTAGAAATATAAATTTTATACATTGTTCGTCCTTCTGTCTCAACATCAGATGCTTGTGACTAGGTATAATGAAAGGGAGATGCTTGTGACTTTCATATGTATATATCTAATTTTGCACTTCCACTATTTTTTGCCATACATTCTGAAAAAAAATGCTCTTTTCAACTTTTTATATTTAATATCTTTTGATTTTAGCGATACAGTTTTGTTAGTCTCCACAAACTATTCATGGGAATAAATCATTAGTTTTGCTTCTACGAACCTTCTAAGAAAAATATTACACCTCACTGTATTACACAAACCTTTTTTAGTCTTGTATTTTTTAAGTCATGACAAAACTGCTATCTCATTCTATCTCTTCTTAGTGATAAATTTATATAAAATTTCAGTTTGCAATATTGGTTACTGTGTTTGTATTATTTCTGTAATAAATCATTAAACCCCAGTAAAAATAAAACTAAGGACAAAACAAAAATTTCCCTTAGAAGGTATTGGTTATTTGTTCTCTATCAGTTTACACGTATTTCGGTTTATGGAATTCCAAATGTTTTGATTTCATCTGCACTGAAGAGACATAAGTTGTCGAAATGGGCAAATGCAGAATCAAAATTCACAGTAACTTCGGTATTTNTTTTTTTTTTTTTTTTTTTGGGGGGGGGGAGGTCCGTGTTGTTCATCTGTATGTGTGGCTTCATTTTTCTTTTTTTGTCCCGTACTCAAGTGGTATCATTTTTTCTTAGTGTTTCCGTTGTTGCCTGTGTCCATGGATTGATCGTTCTTTTGACTGACGGTTCGGTTCTCACTTACTTATGAATATAAAGCCTTCACATTTGACATATTCACTGGGATATTGGATTTGTAATTTTGTTTGATTACATCATCGCAATTAGTAGTTGTAATGGTAATGGAACAACCTAGGTCTTTTAAGTGCAAATAAAGCTGTACTTTTAGGACTTTTAGTTTATTTCTCAGATTATTCTAGTGTCGACTTGACTGAGCAAAGCATAAAACAATCATTATGTTTGTTTATATACTGGTGTTTTTCTACTGATAATATTAATGACATCAATTCAATACTTCAGCAGAATGTTTACCTTCATTTAAATAACAGCAAGTTTTTTATTATGAAGTGTTTAAAAGATATGTAATTTAAGCTTTTTGAATAATGTCTTTTACCCATTTTGTTACAATGATGTCCGTAGATGGATGATTATGATCGATACCAAAATAAAACACATTAAGAGGACCATAGTACCATTTGTCTTTATTATAAACTTAATATCAATGACAAATTTAAATGATGTAGCAGTTTCTATTCTCTGGAGTACTTATACATTTAGATTTCGTGGCGTCTTGTTTTGTATTACAGACACTGATGAAAACTATTTTTTCATCCTCTGCTCTTTGGGTTTGTTAAGGAGGGTCACTCCTGATGTTGTTGATATCAAAGATTTCTTGAACTCTATTTTAATTAACTAAGCACTGTAGACTGAATGAAATGGTAAAAAAAAAATAATATAGGTCAGAGTGCTTTTTACAGAGATACAAGTCATGAAAAAAAATGGCGGGAAATGGATTTCTCTAGATTTTCCCTCAATTTAACATTAGGATTATTTTTTGTCTAAAAGCTAAGAAGTTATACCAAGAATTTAATGAAAACTTGTCAGGTGTCTCAGTTTGACCTATAAAACATATTCCTGAAATAAAAAGTTAGGGTCCGTATGCAAAATTCTTTAATTCCAGAAGAGTTCCGAAATCTGATACAAATTCAAAAATGTGACGAGTGAGCCTCCTTAAGATAAATATTTTTAAGGGAGTGCGAGTGTTAGAGATGTTGTAATTAGAATGAAAAGTATTGCCTTTTGTTTTGTAAAGCTTTCCTAATGGAACAACATAAGCAACAAATTTTGAAAATCCACGTAAGAATTTTTCATAACTAAAACCACAGAATTTTGGTGGTAAACAGTTCTCTCTTGAGTTTTCCTTCATTTTTCATTAGCTGCTTATCTCCCTTAGAATATATGAAAATATAATTTGAAGTTGATAAAAGTTTGTACATTGTCTATTTTATGCATTTTCAAGTGACCTATGACCAAGAAATTAGGATCAATGTACAAAAATATTTAGCCATGCTTGAATGGATAAAACCTGATAATATCGAATGCTTCTGAAAACTCCATTAAAAAGTCGAACATTTTAATGTATAATGTTGAACAACAAAATAGCAGGGTTAGTTTAGTTTACACAGATGTGTATAATGACAACTTATGTATGACTCGTCAGTGCAGGTCATGTCAAAACATTTTGAACCGATTCTATTTGAAAATTTGCAATATCTAAATTGAAGAAAATTTTGTTAAACACTCTCTTGCATAGCTCTGTCATAACCTGATTTTGGCTTTCCTATTTAAATCGTATCGATAATTTGTTCTCTATCAGCTTTTACACACATTTCGGTTCGTGGATTTCCAAATGTTTGGTTTGATCTGCACTGATGAGACATAAGTTGTCGAAATGCGCATATGCAATACCTAAATTAACAATAACCTCGGTATTTTGTTATTTGAATTTCATCAATCAATCGACATTAAAATCAGATACAGAACAAATAACAAATAGAATCTGAATAGAAAAGTCAAAATCAGCTAAGGGTAAATCTATGTCTGACGGAGATGTTCCTAAGTTTTAAACAAAATTTTAATGAATTTCGATATTGCAATAAGCAATGAAGGGCTATGTAGTAATTAAATAAACATTAGACCAAGTCTCTTCAAATACATGGTAAAAAGCAATGGAACGATATTTTTCTCGTTATCTTCTTCCTGAATTCACCATTGGACCTTCAAAAAGAAACTTTGCTCATACTTCACAGTAAGTGCAAGACTAATCCTAGCACCGATTTTGAGCGGAATTCATTGCTAGATGTCGACCAACGCTACATCCATTTACCCATAAATGCAGGATCTTCAACATACATGAAATTAACTGGCAAAGTGTTCTTATAATCGCTGTCATCATTTGCAATCTAAAACAGCAGATATTAGGAAACATCAAGAATGGCTGAAAATTACAATCACATACCACAATCTGCCATGGAACTGCACTAGAAACACACAAATAAGACACAGACAAACGTAAACAATGATATGAACTCGGGATAGCCTGACCTGGTACCGACACTAGCAAAAGGCAGCGGTAGGGTTTAACCAGTTTATGGGTACCCAAACCTCCCCTTTCTATGTCCCGTTTCCCTATAGTATAATAAACATACGAATTAAACCCAACACAGGTAGACTACTAGCTCCATGACCACAATCTCGACAAGGAAAAGGGGACAAAACGTAATTTTGAAATATGCCGGCTAGTTCAAGGACCGTAGTCTGCTGAGAAAATCAAACTCAAAACTTCCAAAATGGGTTTGGTGAAGAATCATCATTTATTTCAGTAGACATTGGCAGTATCAGTAAGAGGCAAGTATGTGTGTAAAATTTTCAGGTCACTAAATCTCAAAGCTAATTTAACTGATGCAAGTAGAGTATCTTGTAGATTTCCCCTATTACCATAAGAATGTAAGTTACGTCCCAGCTTTGCTGGATCTTTAATCAGTTTCTGGCATTTTTAACATTTCCGCAAAAACGAGGTTTAGAAATATCCATAGTAATAAGGTGTTTACGATATATCAAATGTTCATATCTATTATAAAACTTCTTAAATGTATTCAACAACTTATGAAATCTGTAACCCTGTCGTAAAAGTTTGGCTGTCGTAGTAAGATACGTCGATTAAAGGAGTGGAAGAAACGCGTGCGAATCGTACTAGTTGTGAAATATAGACCCCGTTGGTGGGAACTAAAAGAATGTCGCCGTCAAGAAAAGAGAAATTAATAATAGTTTAATCAAAATCATCTCTCTTATCATATATTTTAGTTTTTATTTAACCAGAGCCAGTAATGATGGTTAGATAAACAAAACGGCAGTATTTTGAGTGAGGGTAAATGATGTCTACATAATCTAAAAACTATGAATTGTCAATAGTAAGGATATTTTCAATATACCTGCTGTTATCATTGAAAATGGAAATAAGTTTATCACTGTTTAGTATGGTTCCGTTTTGAAGGTTTTTCATGAAGTCTCATTCAGCTTAGAAAAAGTTCTACTATTAGAGGTGCACAATTTGTACCCATAAGTTTTAAAAATAAAATAAGTTTTCGTGTCAGATCAGACCAGCTTGACTGTCTTATAATTAATACAATGATCATCAGAATCCAAAAATATTGTTATCCTAAAGAATATGTTGTTAGACTCGTTTTATCTTAAGATATAGATTTAATATGATTGCAGACACAAACTGATTACTACCGGTCATTTCGTCCATTTTGTCCAGATAAGCTAATAGTAAATATTTAAAAGAATGCAAAAGAAATGTCGAATTGAATAAATCATGCTCGTTTCTTCCCGTTTTGCTAATCTAAGGAGCTTCAGGTGGATAAAATCAACAGCTGTATACTGTGTGAACTATGTCATTTAGTGTCGATGAGTTGTAAATGCATTTATTTGAAGATCATTACTCGTTTAGGCTTAACTATTTATTATTCAAAATTTTACGTGATAGTTTATTGGTTTAAATATATTCATTAAAAGTGTTTATTGGTTTAAAATTATTCATTAAACAGTATAATTTTCTCTAAACTAAACATTTCAAGGATGATCATATTGGGTTTTTAAAAATTAGACATTTTAGCCGTCTAGAGATATTAGGAATAACAAACTCTCAAGTGAATTAGATTCATGACAACTTCGGTTGTCCGAAAAATAATTATCTGATTTTCTTTTTCCAAGTATTCCAAATTTAAAAGGTATATTTTTTCTGTTATATGTTTAAAAAAGAAAAAAGACGACAGCAACGACAGTCATAAACAAAAAAGATGCTGACTTCAGTTTTTTGGCACCGAAATAGTTGCTATATGCCTTGGGTGTATTTTCGTTTTTTAAATGAAAGGACTGATAATAAATTATTTCACTAAAGGAATTTTGGACATATAGCTACGAGGTTGAGATTAAATAAGTTAAATGTTTATTTTATCTGAATCAAATTCAACTCTATGGATGCTAAGCATCCTTCTCGTCAATTTCAAACAATTATGAGTACTTTGAATTTCCCTGCCTTTTCCCCGTTTCCATGGCTACGGTCGTCATTTTGAAAATTTTAAGATAAATCATCAATTCTTTGTATGCAAAGCAACCTTCTTTTAAATTTCATCCAATTCTGCTCATTTTGGTTTTTTCCGTTCTGGCTAGGTAAATTGAAAAAGCAAACGGATTTGGGAAAATTCACGAAACCAAAATCAATTCTGGGGAATCGAAATAGTAAAAACATTCGTGCAAATTCAAAGTCAATATCCAAACATATGATTGCAAAGTGAAATTAAAATACGTTGCTTCGACAATTTGGGAAAATTTAACAAAATTGAAAGCATATTTTTGAAATCCGATTCGTGAAAATAATAGTTCCAATTAAAGTATGGTTGAAAGTAGAATTCTAAAGAAAAAATGATTCTTTGAGAATTTCAGGATTTTTTTATTTTTGAAACTAAATCGGTGACAATGCTCGGTGACAGTGAAACGAACAGTATGCTTGCATGGTAAATATCCGATTAATGGAGAATTTTAGGAATTTTAACAATATTTAAACCGAATATTTTTGAAATCCAGTCAGTGAAACCATTCGTTCAAACAGAAACAAATTCTAAAAAGTGAGGTTGATAGGTCAAAGTTATGCGGTCTCAACAATATCAAGAAAATTTACCGATATTAGAATAAAATACTTTTCAAATCTTATAATTGAAAATCTTAACTTTTACTGAAATAAATTCTAAAAGTAGTCACTAACTTTCTAGAATAAAAAAAAATGGTCTTTGAGAGTACAAAAAAATATGACATATATTCAAAATCACATTTCTGAAGATTGAATGATAAAATAGCTCTTTCACAACCTCTTATTACTTAGTACTGAACATTTCCCTGTCTTACCGGTAAAACCTGTCGGTGGCAGTTGCTGTTTAGTTGCTACCGGAAATTACCGCAATGAAAATAATGTCTGTTGCACCAAGAAATCGGTTTAAACCGACATTTGTTTTGAAATGCCTGTACCAAGTCAGGACCATTGCGGTCGACAATTTTCGGTGGTTTCCACCTGAACTTGTAAAGGTTCAACAAACAAAAGACACTAGATAGAGGTTCTTGTAGAGTTTCTTTCCATAAACAACGAATATAATGTTTAATTGATCCTATCAATTTGGTCTAAAAAATTGTAAATACCGAAGTTACTGTGATTTTTGGTTTCTGCATATGCGCAATTCGACAACTTATGTCTCTTCAGTGCAGATAAAATCTAAACATTTGGAAGACCATAAACCCAAATATGTTTAACCAGAGGCTCCATGGAGCCTGTATCGCTTACCTGGTTTTCAGTTGCCACAATCAAGGTAACATTGTAAGTTATACAGTTGATCTTCAGTTTCTCAAACTTTCGTAGCTCAAACACATCTAATATCTTGAACTCTGATCCTGTTTTACTATATTTCTTTGTTGGGCTTTTTTTGGCAAAAAACGTTCTTGCTAAGGACCACTTTCGACACCAGTTTTGAAGTCGAGATGTCATTTTGTAAATGGCAGTCGAAAAGCAATTTTAAACATCGGTTTTAAAGTAGCAACATCAATATCTACTTGGAAATCAAATTTCATTGAAATCGGACAATGTTGAATTTTCCCGCCTTTTTTGGCGGTCATTTTGAAAATGGCGGTCAACAAACAATTTTCGACACTAGTTTTCAAATCCACGCAGCATGGCAAACATTTTATCAATTTACACTTAACCTTCATCTCCTATAGTTTTGGAAATAAAAGATGAAAAATACGAAAATTTTAAAATTCCATGTAAAAAGGGCAAAATCTCCTATAAGGGTTTTTGGATTTTCTTCAAAATTTCAAGGTGGGTAGATCTTCATATGCTGAACCTTTTTGCAATAAACACTTGATCTCTATCTGTTACACTTTTTGAAATAAAAAATAAAAAATGCACAAATTTTGAAAAATTTTTACGGAAAAGGGGCAATAACTCCAAGACGAGTTTTCGGATTTTCTTCCAAATTGTAGGGCAGGTAGATCTTGCTATGCTGATCACTTTTACACCTGTCAGATTTTTGATATCTGTAACGGTTTTCGAATTATTAGCCAAAAACTGCAATTGACCGCTATGTTCTATTTTTAGCAACGGCGGCCATGTTGTCCAACTGACGGACAAACTGAACATCAGTTTCAGAAGCCATACCATAATGATGATTCAGGCCAAGTTTGGTTACATTTGTTCCAGTGGTTTCAGAGGAGAAGATTTTTGAAATTGTTGACAGACTTACAGACAGATGGACGACGGACGCATAGTGATGGCAATAGCTTACATGGCCTTTTAGGCCAGGTGAGCTAAAAACTGATAGAGAACAAATCACCAATATGATCTAAATGTAAAGCCAAAAACAGCTAATTTAGATATTGTAAGGTTCAAAATGTAATCAGTTTTTGGGTCAGCACCGAAGTACTGACTACTGGGCTAGTGAATACCCTCGGGGTCTAAAAGTCCAACAGCAGTGACATCAACCCAGTGCTAACAAATAACTAAATACCGAAGTTACTGTGAATTTCTTTTCAGTACAAATAAAACCTAAACGTTTGGAAGACCATAGACCCAAGAATGTTTAAAAACTGATACAGAACAAATCACAAATATGATCTAAATGTAAAGCCAAAATCAGCTAGGGACAGAGCTTTGCATGAGGGAGACACTCCTTAGTTTTCCAAAAAAAATTTCAAAATTTAGATATTGTAAGGTTTCAAATATTATCGGCTTTTTGGTCAGTACCGAAGTACTGACTATTGGGCTGGCGAATACCCTCGGGACGAACAGTCCATTAGCAGTTGCATTGACCCAGTGGTAACAAATAACTAAATACCGAAGTTACTGTAAATAAAGATAACGGAATCAACAGAAGATACTACATCTACATCTCTCTTGAACTTATACATGTCGATTTGTCGAAAATTGTCTTCTCAGTATTAATTTTTACAAAAATTGACGATTTAAATTTCAAATTCTATTAATATCTCTAACTTTTGCCTGACAAATTTTGATTTTAAATATATGACTGAAAATATAAACTAGAATAACTGTGAGCAAAACTCACGAAAACATGACCTCGCTCCCTCTTTTGACTCCAGATGTAAAAAAAATCACCAAAAAAGAATTCAAGTGAAATCAAATTTTAAAAAAGCTGGTGCACAATGGCAATATGGACTGAACGGACACCATGATTACTCTATACCACCCGCTAAAGTGGGAGTATAATAAATAAGAAGATATTCTTATGTCAGTGAATCGTTCAAGACGCATTATTATCTGTTTTAAGAACAAATTTTAAAAAAGTTATATTTAAATAACTTCTTATAGCTCACAGCTTTGTGTAACATTATTTAAACAAGCAGTCAAAAATAATATTTTTGTATCATTGAAGTGTGTGAGCATCACTCTAATACGTTGAAGTACTTTTGCAACAGCTTAAAATAAAAAGGCACCTAAAATTGTAGTTTTCTGTAGTGTCAGTCATTGACATTGAATGATATCAGCTTTTTCCATTTTAGACCTTTCAAAAAGTCAATGTCAAATCCAATTCGGACATTTTCTTGATTATGAGAGTATATGTTCACAAAGAGATCAAGGTTGCGTGGGGTAGACATGAAACCACCATTTTCATGTGCTGGCTGATTGAATTAAAGGGGTATTTCTAGAAAGAGAACTATTCTATCGTTGTCAAAATGGTTACAAAAAAACCAACAAAATAATAATTAAAATCACCGAAAGAATGAAAATGGAATGAAAAATAAAAAGCAAAAACAAAAATAATTTTTAGTGTATCACCATATTAAACTTCCAGTTAGACCAATCACGACCAAAACAAACCGTGCAATAATTACACTTCACAATGAACTTACATTTTAATGAAAAGTATAACATGCACGCATTCTCATTACACAACTTTACGAAGATTAAGAGCACAATATTAAAACATTTTTTAGAAAAATAAGATTGCTGGAAGATTTTGTCGATAAGGAACCAGAAAAAGATTTGCCTTTATTAAAAAGAAACCGCGACAAAAATCTAGAATAAAAAGTAATGTAACTGAAAACGGAACCGTCAATCCAACACAAATACATGGACAATGCCAGCATTAGAAACAACAAAGAAACAGAGACACAACATGACTACGGCACAGAAAAGAAAAATGAAGACACACACACACACAAAGATGAACAACACGGACCCAATAAAATCCATGGGTCAGATCAGGTGCACAGGTAGAGTAAGCATCTCCTGCTTCTTATAAGACAACTGCCGTGTTGAACATGTCAAATCCGGTAGAGGATACAACAATTAAACTTTTAAAGGGAAAGATCTGTTGTCACTTGGGAAACGGACATCCCATAGGGGCGACAAGGTGGTGATGTCGACCGTAAAACTTCTGGAGGGATGACTTCAAGTTTTGGGTAACATACCCTTGTTTAAGTAGCCTATTTGTGAGTCCGGGTTCTACCAAGGACGTCATTGTATCGACCAACGGCCCTTTGAATAGCCGGCGCTGTTGGGATGTTGCTACAAAGAACAGGGAAGTTGACTATTGGAAAAGTGAAGTCGTCGCATTTGTCGTACAGCTTACTTTGAAGTATATCTCTGGTGCAGCTTCAAGATGAAGGTCAAGGAGTGAGGCCAATATGGAAGTGTTTGTAGTATTCTTAATTTCGAGCTCTTTTGGATATATCAGATGAAGAAAATCACCAAAGCGAGGGTTGTTTAGTGACAAAATATCATCTTCATAAAGGGAGCTAATATTGATGATATTGGGTCAGTTTTTTATCTTTATTTGAAGAAGCCCTTCGATGAATTTAGCGTCATAAGAGGGGGACACAGGTCGGCTAGGAGAGATGCACAGTTTGTGCTAATTGGCATTTCGATATTCTGTTGAAAAAACAAGTCCTCCAAAGTGGACAAATATATTGTCGATCAGAAACTCTAATATTTAAATCAATTCTTCCTCTGTATACTTTCTCTCTGATTTGGAGTTATATTAAGTAGGCATGTTTTTTACCTATAGCAATAAACTTATATCTTCGTTCACCGTGTTTACGGGAATAACATCTGTGAATGAAACCTTTCAGCCGAGATTTAAGTTGTTAATGAGGAATGGTAATATAATGTGTGAAGTCGAAAGTTTAAATGCTTTTACAGTGTAATAATGATCTAGGGTTAGATCTTTGGAGTTTTTCAAAATACACATTTTATTTACACCGTTTCTTGAAAAGCAAGTATCATAGCATTTAACAGATGTGAAATGGAGTTTAGCAACTTAGATATTGGTTTTGTAAAACATTTGGCAGCATTTGGAAGAATTGGAAGAAAAATATTCAAGAATTAACAGAAGACTCCCATACGGTCACATAATTCAAGTAAACCAGAGGAGACAGACAAAGCCGAAACAATTGTAGTAATGAAACCGGATTGGTATGAATGTTTTATATTTTATTAAAGCTGCATATCTTCAATTTTTTGGAATTTGTGTCGTATCCATTTGCATAGAAAATGATATCAAATACAATATAATGCATAAATACGCAAAGAATACTTAATAATTTCGATTATTAAACTAATTTTGAATACCATTTTGAAAAATCATGTTGGGTGATTAATGTTCGACACTGAAACCGGACCTGACCAAGAAACTATATATAGTCAACATAATAAAAATACCACCAATCGGCAAACTTCGGCTGGATGATATGTGTCTTCACTTGACATTTGTGATGCGTTTGATGGTTTACACATAAATTGTTTGACTATTTTGCTCCAAGGAGTGTAGTTTAAAACCAAATCCGGGAAAAATGCGTAAAAATGTACTCCGGACTACAATTCATGTTCCGTCTCCCGGCGTTGGTTAAAGGTTAACCATATGCCCGACTGGGTTCGGATTTCAAAGGAACCACTTATTATGAATGCTTACGTAATAAAGACAAAGTTTTAAATCGATCATGAGATTTCAAACAACAAAAGCCCTCCCGTGTTATGGATCACCCTTGAAATAATAATAATGGATGCATTTTATTATTTTGCCAATGTAAACAATAATTTACATCCTTATCCTTCAACTTTCTCTCTGCTCATTGCACGTGATTTTATCGGACCATGGCATCCTGTCAGTATAAACAATGCAGTTACGCATGTATCGGGAACATTTGACCTGGGTCGCATGCATACGAATCATCTCGAAAATACATTCTATGCTGACCGGCAAGTAATTAAACCATGCATATGGTACATTTTCCTTAATTTTGAAGCTTTTTTATATGTTTTCACGAGGTATTGGACTTGAATCTGCTCAATTGCTGCATGCTTTAACTTGAAATAATGTATTCGCCAGGCTGGATAAATACAGCTCATATTACTTTAAGAATTGTATTAAAAAAATTTGATTGAGGTCCCATTTAAAAATACTCGTACAGTTACAAGAAAGAAATAAAATTATGCATGAAATACGACAATAGAATAATTTTTATCAAAGTAAGACAACAGTAACTATAAGGTCGATCAAATCCAATGGTTTTTTAAATAAAATCTACTAAGCAATTTAGTCTTTCAATTATATACCAGTAATATTTGACAACCAACAGATGAAATGCAAACATCATTCATAGATGTACCAATTGCCAGGCTAATCGTTAACATAATGCATGTCCATTCAAAATAATTTTCATTTTTTTTTAAAAATCAAGAAATTAGTACCAAGCTGTATAAAAACTGGCCAATGAGCAAAGTTTAACAATGAAGGACTTTTTTAAAGTTCTGACCAATATGAAATAGAATATTTATGATAATAACAAGTGAAACAACGGCAGTAGAATACCGAAGGAACAAAGGGGTGAAATTCACAAAAATCGAAGTCCAAAGACAGGGCAAAAACGAGAACACAGAAAACAATGACGTTAGACACAAAAACAATGACGCCAGACAGACACAAAGCACAGAACCAGAAACCAAAACATTCAGAACAAAGGCACTCACAGTGTGAACTCCAGTGAAACTGGAGTTCACACTGTGAGTGCCTTTAAAACAGCAATATAAGAAAAGGAAGTCTTTCTAACAATCGGAATATCTAATGACCTTTTCAGGATAACTTAGTTCAATCATGTTTGAAATGTAATTTTACATTAATCATCATTTTTTTATGTTATCCCTTACTCTTGTTAATTGTATTCATACATTCTCAGGTAGCAGATGACAGTTTCGAAGTTTTAAATGGCCCCCTCTGTAATTTCTTAGTTATAAAGTATGACAGAGTTTGACATTTTTGTGTAGCATGATAACTAAAATGACTGGAAATTCTTTACATTCATCAAAGACAGGCATCATTCTTGTAACTTTCATTTATTATACTTCTGGGTTCATTTACCAGGGGAAATCCATTGGGTCAAATTGTGTGTCGTTGTTGCTTTTAAAACTGAATTTCTGTTCAAAAGAAATTTGTTAAAATGCCAGGTTTTACTTGAACAAATTTATCCAAAAATTTCCCTGGATGGGAGGTATGTCCCTAGTGATTTTTTACATTCACATATGTTGGTCTATCAAAATTTCCCATGCTTTGTTGGCAATCATTGGCCCTTTTCACATCTGAAGGCCTGTAAACATGGTCAATTTTGTGAAATTTTGATGATTTTTTTTCAGAAAGTTTCAAAGTCAACATTATAATTTTTTGAAATATGACTGAAATACTACATCTTGTATATGATTTATTTCAAGAATGAGAATATATATCTACTTAAAACAACCACAAGTTTTAAAAAAGGCTATTTAGATAAATTTATAACCAAAAAAATTTGGAATGCGATGCGGCAAAACTTAACACTTTTTGTGAAAAAAAAACTGTCATCTGCAACCTCATTTGTAAACTCATAAATTGTATAAAACACCGGTTTTACATCAGAATTATTTCCGGTAAAACAATGTCGTTAAGTCCGTATTATACATAAAACCTAACAGGTTTTGAAAACAAATATACTCTTTACTCTTAGGTTTTCTCTCCAAAACAGAATATTATATTAAGGTGAAATTAAACGGTATTATACAGTTCTATTTCCATTTCTTTGATCATCCCTTGTACAATTACTATGTACCATGTTCTTTAAGGTATTAAGACAATAATTTTTTAAATACTATCAAATTAAAGTTTCTGACGTTTCAGATCTTTAAACAGATTTTTCAAAACTTCATTTCTACTTATTTTCACTGTCTTTAAATAAATTTACAGTAACTTCGGTATTTTTGATATGTATTACCACTGGGCCGTTGCCTCTGCTGGTGGACGGTAAGTCCCAGAGAGTATTCACCAACCCAGTAGTCAGTACTTCGGTTCTGACCCGAAAACCGATTTTATTCAAACTTGCAATATCTAAATTTTACATTTTTTTTTTTGAAAACAAAGGAGTATCTCCCTCATGCATAGCTCTATCCTTGGTCGAATTTTGGCTTTTCTATTTAGATCATTTTGGTTATATTGTTCTCGATCAGCTTTTACACATTTTTTGGTCAATGGACTTCCAAATATTTTGGTTTGATCTGCACTGATGAGACATAAGTTGTCGAAATGCGCATATTAGAAAACAAATTCACAGTAACTTCGGTATTTTGTTATTGCACTGTCTTTAAGCCTGTCAATGGCAGTTGCTGGTGAGTTTCTACCGGACACTACTGCAACAGGTGGGGAGGTTTGACGCGCAATAAAAATAAAACCGATTTAATCAACCATGTCTTTTGAAATGCCTGTGCTAAGTCAGGACCATTGAGGTCGACAATTTCCCGGTGGTTTCCATCTGATTGTTTTTAATGGTTTGTTTGTTTGTTTGTTGTTTTTTTTCGTCTCATGAACATTGGCTCTTGACAACTCTTCAGTTACTTCGGTATTTTTTCATTCCGTACTTTTGCTATTACCATCATTATTTAAGAGCGGCAAAACGAAGCATTAATGCATGGCAGGATAATTTAATTTATTTGGAGAGTCAGGTGTTACCAGTAACCAAAGGACCAATGATTGGCTTTTTACATTTTGAAAAGCTAACTATAATATAAAAATGATGCCTAAAATTGTGCACTTTCTTTCATTGTACACACTTTAAGCTAGTTACAAGGTGTTGACAATAAAAATTTGCATAGCAAATACTGAAAAAGTCATCGCTTGATGCAAAAGGTACTAAACATAATGAAAACATAGTTATTATTCTTACCATACAAAAAAACAATTTAATTACTTAATTGAGTAATAAGCTTAATAAGCAACACTTAATAAATAATTAAAAATCTAAAATGTTAATATCTAAATTTATTCAATACATGTCTTGCATTTAAGAAAGCAATATTAAATAGAAAATTTGCAATGCAGTTTTTGAATAAAAATTCAGTAAGCGAGCTTGATACAAATATGTACCAAAAACTAGAGTCGATAAATATTGCTAGGTTTAGTCTTTTGTAAACATGCCAGTCGCAAGTTGCGAGAGTGTTAAATTATATTTGTCAACCAAATCCTCATATTGCTGCTGGTTTAAGTAGATAACACAAATGTATGTTACAAGTATATTGTAATTGTGTTTTCATTGTTAATCGCTGCAATATATCAGAAATAATATTTCCGATTAAGATATATATGTCTTGCCGTTTGTATAGAAATACTTGAAGAACAACAATAAAAGCGTTGTCCCTTTGCTTGTTTTTACCATGTATTTGAAGAAACTTTGTCTCATGTGCATTTGAGCCATATTCTCTCATTACTGTATATTCAGAAATGTAAATTCCATTAGTATCAATAAATGAATGATAAAAACCGTAACATTTATGGAGTACAGTCATCACAAGTGCATTTTTCAATACATTCAATACATTCCGACTGTCCCGAGTTCCTATCGTTGTTTATGTTTGCCTTTTGTCTTACTTGTGTTTTTCCTGTGTAATTCCCTGGCAGATTGTGGCATGTAGTTAACATATGTGTTACGATCTCATGTTCATTTACTCCATATCCTTTCGTAAAATATTTAATTCAGGAGTTTGTCTTTTATTGCAGTGTGGAGTTGGTAAAACAATTCCCCGTGGTAGAGATGTATGCTTTTTATTTTTCTTAGATATGGTGTACTTGTACATATGATATTATCTCATGTGTACACTTTGTTCAATTACTATTATCTAAATTTATGCAAATTCTAAACCGAAGGATAAACTCCCTCCATCGTAGTTTTGTCCTTAGCTATATTTGATAATACTGATAATTCGGATTTCGTTTGGTTTTAGCCTTTTTCTGAAATTCTTGATTTCCTTTGTTTGGGTTCTAGTGCTGCTGATGAAGAATTAATTTCCGAAATGGCCATACAGCGCATTAAAATTATTGCAGTTGGAGTTAACATATGTGTTACGATCTCATGTTCATTTACTCCATATCCTTTCGTAAAATATGTAATTATGATTTTCAGTCATTGAAGATGTTTTCTGATGTCCCTTTTATTTCATTCATGATCCTAATTACAGGTTAAATATTCTTGTTTTTTCACTTTAATTTGATTTGAACGATAATTTTGAACAAATACTTGTCTTTTGTATTAATATAGAATAATGAATGACTTAAACAAACTACACTTCTAGACAAGTATGCATTTGTTCAATTTTAAAGCAGATGAATTCTTGAATAGTCTTGCATTTTGTATAGAAAATTGTCTTCAACAGAAATTGCCTGCTTCAATCAATCTGATGATCAGCAATGTTAACAAAACATATTTTGTCCTATGTATTAGTCCTCCCAGGGGATGTTTAATTATCCGGACTGGGTTGCATAAACGTCAATTAAAGTTGTTTGACGTTTTACTTTAATTTTCAATTAANTCTGTGACACGCCATCAGGTCTTCCTTCTCTCGTCATATCCATCTTCTTCTCCGTATTTAGCCCGGTAGTCCCCTAGTCGAAGGCCATATAGGCCGAAACGTTGGGCAGTCTTCCCTCCCTCTTTTTCCATTTTTGTCATTTTTATGTGTTTTTTAATTTGTACATTTTGTGTTTTTTATCTTTTAATCGTGGCCAACTCTACCATTTTATTTTGTTTTAATATAATAACAGACATTGCCAATAGATTTGATGGAAATAAGGTAGTCTAAATTAACGGAATCGGTCTGTCTCTGTAATAAAGTATTTTGTTTAAATATTGTCTGTCTGGGCCTTCTTTGTGTCCCTTGTGATATAACAACTGTCTAGACCGTGAAAATTAGAGGGGTGTTATATAGGAAATAGCTTTTCTAAGCAATTGGTTGTTAGGTAAAGTAAAGTAAGTAAAGTAGGTAAAGTAAGTTTAAAAATTTGTATTAAGAATGCATTTTCAAACCTCTAAAAGTAAAGGGACGCCATGCATATAGAGATATCTTTTAAAACATAGTGAAAGCATATAGATGTTTATATGAACACTGTAGGAGTTTGACATAATATGTGGACATATTATATTACACTTTTAGTTATGTTTGAAGTGATATGTTAAAAGTATAATCGAAGACAGTAACATACAAATTATTTACCTTAATATGAAATGGCTAATTGCTTGATCTAGTGGGATGCAAATAAGTGAGTCGAAAGTTTCAGGACCATAACATTATATGGCGGCTAAGTTGTGGGTTGACGATTTCCAGATTCTACCTACAGCCACTAACTGCTTGTAAAGTTCTTCCATGGGGAGTAATCTAGCATATCATTCCAACTTAATTCGATGCATGTCATGTGCAGACGCAATTCACAATTGTTGAATTAAAATATTAGTCATGAATTCTAGTGTTAAGTTAGCTCATTACAAAGTTACAGCTCTTAATATGACAATTACGAAGGCAATCATCTTATTTGATGCATTATTTCTTAATTCTAATTTGATAGGTTGAATGATGAATTTGAATATAGTTTAACTAAAAGAACATGCCTATACGTCGGAACGTTGAATAAATGATTTTTTTTAAACTCGTTTCAATTCATGTTTTAATGGTGACCTAAAGATCAAGAACAACAATTACAGTGTCGATCCATTGCAGGTTTTTGCATGTTTACAATTAGAACCTATTGGCCTGACTATTGAAACAGCAACTTACACAACTTGAAAAATTATCATCGACCAAAAACTCATGAATGTTAAGGACATTATACTCAGGGTGTTTGTTATTGTAATCAGTGTGGGCTTTGACAAAGATTAATTTATGATCTGAGGCAAATATTGATTTTGCATAGCGTTGTTTTGGCAAACAAATTGTGACAAAACTTACTTAAAATTGGCTCATATTTTAATTTATCTGACCTTCGAATTTGTACTTTCGAGCCGATCAGTCATCCAAACATGGCTGTCAGCGGAGAACGTACTTAACATTCAGCCTAATGGGAAAATATATTCAAAACGAATTGCTGAAATTGTACAAATGATCCTAATGTGTTCTGACGAAAGGTTAATTGATCTATATTCAAACATACAACATTACCACCAGCACAGGTCTAAGTTTAACAACAAATACTGAAGTTACTGTGAATTTACTTTCTGCATATGGCAGTTTTGACAACTTAGGTCTCTTTGGTGAAAATCAAATCTAAATCCATATACCGAAGCATGTGTAAAAGCTGATAGAGAAAGAAATACCAACAGATTATTGCTAATTTAAACTTTAATATTCTTCTACAAATCTGCTGGGTGTGACCTGGTGTGTCGACCTCTCCCCACAACATGGCCGCCAGTGGGAAACTTTGTTTATGATAAGTACAATAGCCCTTAAATAAATGCATACAATCGTCAAGCCAGCATGGCCTTAGCGAGAACTTAATTTAAAATTAGAATAAAAAATGGTCGCCAGCGAGAAAAAAATATAGCAATGGACATTTGAAAACATCTTATGAAGAACCGCTGAATGGATTTAACCAAGCATAACATGAATGATAAATTTGAGGTTCTGATAAAATTACAAAATTACGAACCTACTGAAAATTTAATTTTTACATTAATGAAGGGAAGATAACAGGAAACACTAACAATGGTCGAACAGTACAGTCACATGTTACAATCAACCAGGGAACTGCACAAGAAAAACAATAAAATGACCAAAGACGAACATAGATAACGATAGGAACTCGGGATAGCCGGGCTTGGTGCCGGCACTGGCAACAGCCAGCGGTAGGGTTTAACCGGTTTATGGGTACCCAAACATACATGTATGTCAATTTTTCGACAAATTATGTCTCTTCAGTGCAGATAAAATCTATACATTTGGAAGACCATAAAATTGAAAAAAAAAATATTTGGGAACAAATCACCAATACATTTGTATGATGTAATTGGAAAGTTAAAATCAGCTAAGGACAGGGCGTGAAGTTTTCAACAAAATTTACAAAATTTTAGATATTTCTAGTTTTCAAATAAAAACTCAGCACTGAATAACTGACTATTGGGCTGGTAAATATCCTCGGAAACTTAAAGTACACTAGCAGAGGCATCGACTCAGTTGTAACAAATAAATCAATAATGATTGAGTTCTGCAATATAGTCTATGGTCCTGTAACAGTTACCGAGGGTCATGATGGAAGACAAAGGATATATTAAATGGCCATTATGAAAACACATTTGTTAAAACTTTAAGAAATTAGCTATAAAAATAAAATTATGAATTGCAAATATAGGAATTATTTTCGACAACCATCTTTCTAATAACAAACTAAAAACATATAATATATCTATAATAGAAACACACATTACATACAACTTTTATTAATCATTCAACCATGGAAATAAATTGAACTCCATAAATATAAAACAAATTGTGACAGCTACCCACCCGATTCATTAGCATCACATTTGCATAACTTTAAGACAACCCACGGGGTTTCCTATCAAAATAGAAACCGAGCCTTAAAAATTGTGTTTTCAAATAATAAATGCCCTATTTTACATTTTGGAGAAAAACGGGCAAATAAATAGACATTGAATTCAACATCGACAGAATTCAAAAGCTTACCACTAAACAGATAAATATTAATACCATTTACCACAAATTAAAAAAAAATCTAGGAAGTTTTAGAGACAATTTCAAACATATTCTGAGGCTCTTTATTTGATTGGGTCTTTGACAATAATATTAAAATATAGATACTTGTTGGTTTTTTGTGTTTTTTAGCTGTAACATCGTTAGTTTTATTTGTAAGTGTCCTCATAAGTCATTGTGTTCTGATGAGATCAAACATAAATATTGTTAACATACTAAGCATCACACAAGTGGGTTTTGTATTATATTTATTCTATTAGATTTGTTTTGTTTCATGTAGTGTTTCCGGGGTACTAAACTGAAAAGCATCGAATGACAAACAATTAACTTCTTGTCGGATTTCAATGCGCTTTTATAGAAAATGTTATTAAGTTTGGTAAAAGATCAATTCGTGCGCTGAATTATCAGTTGAGACAATATGTCTTATAGTGGAATACTTGGCCAAATAAACCTTTCCCATGGCAACAAGATCTTCAATTGATCAAACATTTTAGTGGAAACATATCTGTCCGACTGGATCAGGTCCATAAAGTCATTGATTGTAGCTCGAATGGGGCGCCTTAAGACAACCATGAGCCCCAATTCAAAAAACATATTGGATGATCCCGAGGTAGAAAAAGCATTGTCCTTCCTCCATGACAATTATGTCATCGAACCAGATGACAAGGCCCAAAACAACAATACATTTATCTGCAAAAGACACTAAATTGACTGCTTAATGAACGAAATGGGCATTGACAATTCATTTCGTAAACCCACATACAAGCTCTCCACCATACAAAGGGAGGACATACTAAATATTGTCTTCCTTTGGTATCAGTTTGAGTGAAGAGAACAACAACCTGCCTTGTATCTACTGGGTACCTAAATTACATAAATGCCCCCACTAACAGAGATACATTGCTGGGTCTGCCAAATGCACAACAAAACCCCTTTCTAAGCTCCTCACTTCATTACTTACTGCAGTCAAAGATGGCCTCAAGATATATAGTGATAAAGTATACTCAGCAAATGGAGTGAATCAGATGTGGATTCTCAAAAACTCAAAAGACTTATTAGAATATCTATCTTCAACTGAACTCAACCACTGCAACAGTGTCAAAACATTTGATTTTTCTACTCTCTATACTACTCTTCCACACGATAAGCTAAAGTCAGTACTCCTGGATTTCATACATCAGTCTTTCTGTACTAATAAGGGTGAAAGATATTCATATTTAGCGATAGGTAAAGCTGGGGCATATTTTGTTAAACATCACACTGATTCACACAAAAAGTATACAGAGGAGGATGTCATTGCAATGCTGGAATTCGTGATTGATAACATATTTGTAGAATTTGGAGGATAAGTTTTCCAGCAGACAATAGGGATACCTATGGGGACTAATTGTGCGTCACTTTTAGCAGATTTGTTTCTTTATTCGTATGAAGCCAGGTTCATACAAGGGCATGCAAGGGCTAGTTCAGAAAGAAGACAATAAGCTAGCCAAATCCTTTAATTTCAGTTTCCGTTATATAGATGATGTTTTTTCATTGAACAATCCCCAATTTTAGGATAACCTTCATCTTATATACCCAAATGAACTCGAAATTAAAGAGACCACTGATGCACCATCATCAGCATCATACCTGGACCTATACCTCTACATTGACAACTCTGGACGTCTGAAAACAAAACTTAACGACAAGCGTGATGATTTCGACTTTCCAATAGTGAACTTCCCGTCTTTGAGCAGTAATATTTCAACTTCTCCGGCATATGGCGTGTACATTTCACAACTCATTCGTTATTGCCGTGCCTGTAGTTTGTTCAGCGATTTTGTCAACAGAGCGAAATTACTGTCTCAAAAACTTATACGTCAAGGGTATGTTCAGTCACTGTTGCAATTGTCACTATAGAAGTTTTACGGTCGTCACCACGATTTGACAGACCATTACAATATTTCTTTTTCACAAATGAGAACAGATATCTTTGGGTAGATCCAGAGTTTGTTAGCGGACTGACTAACACCGACTGTGACAAAACCGGACTTTTCACTGGCAATGTGACGGGTGCCACGCGTGGAGCTGATCAGCAGAAGCACCTGATGATACCTCAGTTTTTATAGGGGTTCACACTGCTAGTGCTTTAGTTTTGTGACGTTCTTGTTCTTTTTTGTTTTTGTTTAATTGTTTTTTCTTTGCCATACTGTCTCAATTGGTGTGAATTGCTGTGATTTTGGATTCATGATTTTAGAATTCCCCCTTTACTCGATCTTGCTTCGGTATTCGTTTTCCGATGTATCTACTATAAAATATTTATATCATTAAACAACATTACCTTCACAAAACCTATTACATGAAATTATGCAATTGTAATTAATCAAAAGCAACAAAACAATTATCTATCAATTTGTTTCCCATAGAAAATGAGGCATTTGGAACCAAAATTAGTAAGTTGTAATCCATTCATATCAAATTCTAAACCATTAGTTTAGTTCATATTTTAAGTGAAAGGCAACAAATCTCTTGATTCATTATCTTAGCAAAGAAGAAGACATACTAGCAAGTTTTAACTTAGTTAATTCCATAATATATTTCCTTTTGTTGTGATTATAGTAAATTTAGTCATAAATGTAAAGATTGTGTCCAGTAAAATAAAATGGATGCAGAAAATGGCAGAAAAAATGGGTGATTGTTCATATGGCGTTGACATTGAAATATTAAAATTCCCAGCAAGATCCCTTAAAATATGTTAATTCAAGTCACACTTGATGTAAATAACAAAATACCAAAGTTGCCGTGAATTTAGATTCTGCATATGCGCATTTCGACAACTTATGTCTCTTCAGTGCAGATAAAATCAAAACATTTGGAAACCCATAAACCGAAATATGACAAAATATGGTAAAATAGGTACTTTTAATTGATTATAAGCGTAATCTTAGACACAAATGAGCACTGAACATGGGTATGCCAAATACGACTTACTTTCTTAGACATATTCCAGAACTTGGCACGTTGCAAAATTTTATCAAAAATGACTTTTTATTGTGAAATTTGTAAAGAAAAATAATGGAAAATGTTAAACATCAGTATGACATATGTTGTCTTCACCATCTGTGCAAAAATACTGTTAGCAAAAACCATAATTTTAGGTGAAAATTTCACGTTTTTAAAAGTCGTTAAGTCTAAAAATAGAAGCGCATTATACTATTATTAGAATAAAAAATAAAACCAAAGATGGGAAATAAATCCATATGTTATCACCTTTCATTTGAACATCATGTTTTTAACCTACAAAAAGTTGCTTCCGGACAATTTTGGAAATTTTGCATGGTTTTCTCTGAGATTGGCTATTAATAGACTGTAGTAAAAAGAACATTGCATTATTTTTCATAATGGCGGTTTTAAGCAGTTCACGTAGGTACATGTACCAATCCCCTTTCCCAATATTGGTACCAAAAAGACACGCATGGTTGTTTAATATCTATTAAGAGCATTATAACCTCAAAAAGCTTTAAAGCGGCATATTTTGCAAGTTCGGAATCAAAAACTTCACAAAGCTTTATTATCACCAGTAGATCTAATGTGATCTTATTTGGCAATTTTGACCTGATCACTGTTTTGACATGCTGAACACAATTATTTCAATACAAGATAAGGCATTGAGATGTTTTTAAGACTCTTTCTTTCAAGGACAATTAAGACATGTTTCGTTTGTCAAGATCAAACAAGATCAATGTGTTCAGACAAGATTCAATATCATTTAACCTGTCAAGACCTGTTAAGATTTTTTTATGATGGATTAGATAGCTTTAAGATTAGTCAAGACAAGGTCCTGTTCCTATATATATATATGCAACACAAAAATATAATTCAATTGAAAATATAATAAATACATATCCAATTTATTCATTTAGTGATGGTTTATTGAGTCATCGGCCACCAGTAGCGTTTAAGAAATAATTGAATACATTAATAAAAGTTCGGATGAGAAATGTGAACTTGAAATAGGCCAACAGCCATTATTTTCAAGATTTAGCCACCATGGACTACAGGAATGAAACCTTACGGGGTTTCCCTACTGAAATTAAACACAAATGCGTTTAAGTTTCTAGGATCTCGGTTCTTGCCGTGCCATTATGTCCTGTTTTATTACCGGAATTTACTAGCCGTAAAACCGTAGTTCTATAGGTCCTTTCATTTTTTTCTGATTTTGCGAATCACAAAGCTTCGGATTTTCTCCTATATAAAACTAACGACTCTGTGTCGCACATTTTGGGAAGTTTTTGACAACCGTATGATATTGTATAAAAATGGCGGTACAGAACATGTATATTAGAGGTTCCTCACTGTGTTGAAGACCGCACGGTGACCCCTATATGCTTTGTTTTGGGTCGTTTTAACCTGGATATGGGATGTTGTCTCCTTGACATTTACCCCATTTCCTTTCTTTTTCATATTAAAATACGTCATTGCTTTCCCGAAAACTGATTTTATTCGGAAACTTGCAATATCTACAGTCATTGGACATAGGTATTCGCCACCTTCGATTTTTTTCCTTTATATTTCATATAAAACCACATTTTTCAAAAAAATTATTGTGAAGTCATTTCTTACCCAATTTCAACGAAATTTTTACCATTAATCTCCGAATTTCATATATTTTAATTGTCTATTTGGACATAATTTTATGAGCTTTAGTTTCAGAGAATCGGCGATTTAAACAGGAAGTAAAATTTTGACGTCACAATTTTACTGCTTTTAAACTTTGTGTTTATATTATTTGATCTTTGAAATGACAGCTCATAAAATTATGCCCAAATAATCAATTAAAATATATAAAATTCGGAGATTAATGGTGAAAATTTCGTTGAAATTGGGTGAGAAATGACTTCACAATAATTTTTTGAAAAAAAAAATGTGGTTTATATGAAATATACAGGAAAAAATCGCAGGTGACGAATACTTATATCCAATGACTGTAGATTTATCCGAATTTTGTTCAAAACTAAGGAGTATCTCAATCTTGTATAGCTCTGTCCTTAGATGATTTTGGCTTTACTATTTATATCCGTATGGTAATTTGTTCTCTATCAGTCTCGTCATATGTTTCGGTGTTTAGATTTCCAAATGTCTTGATTTCATCTGCACTGAAGAGACATAAGTTGTCAAAATTCGGCAGAAACTCAATTAACTGACGTCGGTATTTTGTTATTTTGTATACATTTCACGTGCATATGAAGAAATATTTGTTGTATCGGGGGCTTACAATGAATTGGAAAACGATAGCAATTTTATATGAATAAATATAAGACTTTGTTATCTGTACAATATACCAAAACTAAAGTTTTTTTTCAAGGACAAAACTGTAATTTTTATCTTTGTATTGTCATCTGATTCATAATGCCACTGTAAGAAACAATCTGGCATCTTACTATATCAAATTCACCTGATTTGCCGTTTTGCCTCCGGCTTGGACTTCGGCTGTTGTCAATTCTTTTCGGTTATTCTGTTATTACACCCATGTATATCAATCTAAAAAACAAAACTATTATCTATCATTTGTTTGCCATATGAAGACAGGTATTTTGAACATTTAAAAGCTAACCACATTACATTTCAAATCATAACATCAGAGTACATTTTAAGACCGGGATAACAAATCCCTTGATTTATATTTTAAAAAGAAGAAATATACAA
>MJUU01065835.1:0-26936 GCA_002080025.1 Modiolus philippinarum
CAATTTTTTCTGTGCAAAACTGCTATACAAAATCATAATAAAAAATGACCATAAATACATCAATATTGTATTATCTTTAATGTATATATTCTTACAATAAATCGACGTGATCGCTCTGTTTCTTAATTGTTTTAATTGTTAAATGACTTAAGTTCTCGCAAATCTTGTAAACATTAAACCTCATCATGTTTGTATCATAATGGCAATTTGAAATAGACCGAAATCTGATTGTAACGGATGTTAATCATTGCAAATGGAAAAGCCGCTAAAAAGAATTAAATCTCCTCAAGTGACCATTTGTAAATAGTCTCTCAGATTACGATGACATGGTTTTGAAAAAAGTTTCATCATTCATTGTTTGGCAATCCTGCTTCTGTGAACGTTTTCCCTTCCATTAAAGATATCACATTTATGTGAATATGTGTTCCTGGCTAAATCGAGCACTTAAGACACAGGAGACCAAAAATGAGTATCAGTTCTCTATTTTACGTCGGAACGTGGAAACATGAAGTCACCAATTCTCCTGATATGTTGGTAACGGATGTCAATTTCAACAAATATTGATCATCTTCTGTAATCGAATTTCAATTCTATCACAGAAGGCTTCTGTTACTTTGGATATTCTTTTATTATTCCTTTACATTAGCCGATTTTTTTTCATGATAATGGTTTAGCGTGTTAAACTAATTGTTAAAATAGAAAACACTTTAGCTTGTTTCCTTCTTTTTACAGGAGGCTTAAAATATCCCCTTTTGAACATATTTTTGTAAGATATTGTATCAAAAGACGTTTAATTGAATATCATATAATTTAAACAATGTATACTATTAATACAAACCATGACCCATTTTGAATTCATAAAAATTCACGAAGCTCTGAAAAATTTTCTAATAAAATAATTTTTCATTACAGTTTTAACATCCGTTACTTTTGGGCCATAATTAATAGATTGTGTTTCGTTCGTTTTCTGTCCAATAAACGTGCTATTTTCAACTCGCGATGAAAATAGGCGAACAAAGTAATTGATTATCTACTTGAGGTTAACCAGTTGACCAAATTCCTTCCTAATTGGACCTCGCTGGACATATTACAACCGTATTATTTTTTTTCATAACAAACCTTTAAAACCTTTAAAATTTCGATTCGTCATTGCTTTTAAATGTTATTTTTCTACATTTTGGAGTTGATATTACTATAACAAATGCCTAAATTGAGATTCGTGAAAAAGCAGGTTTTTTTTTTTATTTTGTGTTCCGTATTTTGGTCACGCTTGTTAATGGTAACGGATGTTAATGACTTCTCAACATTTTGACTGCTGACTGAAAAAAAAACTCCAACATGTAACTGATTTTTGCATTTCTCAACTATATCTGTATGTTTCATTAAGATAGACTGTGAACAAGGTCCCTAAACATGTTACATGACTGAAAACCTTGGTGATGGATATTAATTTCTTATTTGCGACAAGTTTCAAAATGACAGATGGAAGTTCATATGGAAAAAGGTCAAGTATCAAAGCAAACATTTCTATTACAGTTGAACATAAGATGTCCTCAACATAATTATTTCTCCATTTTCACCGCATTATGCCCAAGTTATAACTTGTTTGTGTGCATTTTTTTCTCGGTAACGCTTGTTAATAAGAAATTAGCGACAGCCTGAAAGGTAAATTTTAAAAGTTTTATAATTAAAGGTGTCTGTTTTTATTGCATACACTAAAAACCAAAGTAGCTTCTTCCTTAAAATTTAGTTGTAAAATATCAAAAACCTGGTTTCAATAATTACGGCCTCAACTTCAACAAGAGAAAAGCTGTCAATGTGACAGGTTTTCTTTTACATGGGCAGTATATCTTACACATGGGTTGACCCTGAATATTTGAAATGTACTTATAATTTTCCTTAATTTTCAATGTTAAACCTTCCACCAAACTAACCTATTTCTGAAAGTTCAATAACTTGGATTTTAATCAAAAAGGAAAATAAAAGTACTGTGCACGCCTCTGATACAGGTACAAATGATCTGCATTATAAAAACTTCCTGTCTCAAATACTGTACGAGATTTACTCCGGACAAAGGAGGTACCCTATTGTTAAAAATTTGACGCAAAAAATGACTAAGTTAAACAACTGATATTTTTTACATTAATTATCAAAAATCAAAATCAAGGTACCATGCACACCTTTGATATATGTACAATTTATCTGCAAAACAAAACTTCCTATCTCAAATACTTTAGGACATTTGCTCCGGACAAAGGGGGTACCCTATTGTAAAAAATTCGACTTAAAATGAGTAAGTTCAACAACTGATATTTTTGACATAAATTATCAAATATCAAAATCAAAGTACCATGCACATTTTTGATATATGTACAACTGATCTGCTAAATAAAAATTTCCTATCTCAAGTACTGTAGGAAATTTGCTCCGGACAAAGGGGGTACCATATTGTTAAAAATCTGACGTAAAAATGACTAAGTTCAACAACTGATATTTTTGACATAAATTATCATAAGTCAAAATTAAAGTACCATGCACAACTTTGTTATCTGGAAAATAAAAACTTCCTGTCTCAAATATTGTACAAGATTTGCTCTTGTATTTATTTTTCAGCAACTTGCCCGCCATTTTCACCATTTTAATAACTGGATTTTTCCGATTGAAAACCCGGTTAAAATTAAATTCTGTTAGCGACATAAGACTTTTGTTAAAATTTGCTTGTTTAAATCCAGCTTGTGCCAGAATTGTTGATAGTACCATGCTACTGCTGGTAAATGTTTTTTTTCTTTAGATGTGTGACAAAATCTAAAACAAAAGTTATTTTTACATCTTTTTTAACCAAGGACAGTGATTTTACAATGTGGGTCACAATTTTGAGAATCACTGTATAGTCCAATCTTTACACGGACATGAAAAGTTAGAATTTCCAGTCTTGGTAGAATGTAATTACATTCCAGAGATAGAGACGAAATCCCGTCACCAGATTCTGTCGTACTCTTTCCTCATAGGAAGAATCCCGCAAATTTAAGATAGCAGGAAGATAATGCTGCTCATAGGAAGTTACCTTCCCGAAGTCCATCATGTCCTAGACTATAGATATGGACCACCTGGATCACCTTTCGCCCAGAAATTAAGACTGGGCTGGGTAGTCATCGGAGAAATCTGTCTGGACTATCAACATGCAACTCCAGACTTATCTGTGAAGAAAACGTTTGTCTTACCATCTTGCCAACCTACGACACTAAGACCATGTGAAAGTAAAATTTGTGTACGAGAACCAGATCCCGCTTGTTTCAATACTGCAACCAAAACAGTAGACATACCAGAATATGATATCTCTGCTAAGACAAAAGATGACGACAAACCAGGAATGTCGTATGAAGATAAAACATTTATCAAACAAATGGACAACCAGTTTGTAAGAGACTCCACAAGAAGTCGGGTATCTCCGTTGCCGTTTCGGACACCAAGACTACGGCTTCCAATCAACTGGCAACAAGCTGTTAAAAAACGGAATTCCTCGAAAACAGTCTGAGGAGCAACGCTCTCAAAAGAGAATATTTTATGGAGTTTATGTCAAAGATATTAGACAACAACCATGCGGAAGTTGCTCCGCCATTGCAAGAGCAAGAATAATGTTGATATATACCGTTGTTTGGAGTATACCATCCCAAGAAACCTGAACAGATCAGGGGTGCGTTCGACTCCTCCTCAAAGTTCGACGGAGTATCTCTCAACAGTGTTTTGATGTCTGGTCCGGACCTATCAAACCGCATACCGGGGGTCCTGATACGTTTCAGGATAATGGTTGCTGTTACTGCTGATGTTCAGCACATGTTTCACTGCTTTGTAGTGAGAGAAGATCACAGAAACTACCTAAGATTCCTGTGGTATAAAGACAATGAAATTGATAAGGGATTGATAGAGTACCGAATGAGAGTTCATATCTTCGGCAACAGTTCATTCCCAGCAGTGGCAACGTTGGGGCTTTGCAAGACAGTACAGGCCGCAGAGCCAGAGTACGGCCAAGATGTAACAAATTTTGTGACTACAGATGTTTATGGTGATGATGGATTAACTTCGTTCCCGACATCAGAAGAAGCCATCAAAGCCGTCAAAGACACACAAGCAGCATTGAGTTCGGAAATCTCCGTTTGCACAAGTTCGCATCCAACAGTGCTGAAGTTATGTCTGCATTTCCAACAAGTGATTTAGCTACAAACTTAAAATATTTGGATCTTAAAGCCCACAATCAACCACTTCAGCGTAGCCTTGGATTAATATGGGATGTCAACACAGACAAGTTCCTATTCCAGCTATCGCTGGACACAAAACCTATAACAAGACGAGATGTATTATATACGATAAACAGCATATATGATCCACTTGGATTCTTAGCTCCAGTGATCATCCAAGGGAAGCTGATTCTACGAAAGTTGACTTCAACAATAGTTGATTGGTACGAACCTGTCCTGGATGACATTGCTTCAGAATGGGAAACTTGGCGAGATGAACTGCAAGAACTAAAATCATTACGTATACCACATACTTATGTACTTTACCTGAGCCAAGCAGTAACCAAAGAACTTCATGTTTACTCAGATGCGTCAGAAAAGGCAGTAGCCGAAGTAGTTTTTCTTCGCACAATAGATGAAGATGGTAAACCCAAAGTTGGTTTTGTATTTGGAAAGGCTTAAGTTGCTCGAACTCACGGACACACTACTCCTCGTTTGGAACTTTGTGCTGCAGTACTCGCAGTAGAAGTTACACAGTGTGCAGTAGAACAGCTAGACCTGTCTATCGACTGTGTCAAAAACTATACAGATAGTAAGGTCGAACTGGGTTATATCACCAACGACACCAGAAGATTTTATATATATGTTGGTTATAGGGTAGAAAGAATACGAAAGTTCAGCAGTCAGCAGTCCAGAACAATGGAATTATGTGAACACAAGTGAAAACCCTGCTGACACAGCTACAAGATCAATGCCAGCTAGTGACATTCATAAGTTAAAGTGAGTTGTTATTACGACCTAAACGCCTTCTCACTTGTGAACCCAGTCATAACCATTGGGTCGTATACAAACTTGTGGACCCCGACAATGATCGTGAGATTCGTCCTAATGTTTCTCCAGATATTTCTGTTGCCAAAACACTCGCTACACCAGATACTGAAAGATTCCAGCACTTCTCGGACGTCACAACATTGACACTCTTCTAGTTAGACACTACCATGAGAAGACCAAACATCAAGTTTGTCACCTTACAGATGGTGCAATCCGATCTGCAGATTGGTGGATAACCGAAATTGGACGGTTGATTTCCTCTCTAATTCTTAGCTGTGTTGCCTGCCGTAAGTTAAGAGAATGTCAGATTATGGCAGACTTGCCTGAGGATCGTCTTGATCCAGCACCTCCTTTCACAAATGTAGGAGTGGACGCGTTTGGACCTTGGACGATAGTCACAAGAAAAACACGTGGTGGATGTGCTAACTCCAAACGTTGGGCCATCCTGTTTACTTGTTAAGTAACCAGAGCCATTCACATAGAACTAGTCGAAGAAATGAGCTCCTCTGCATTTATCAATGCAGTCAAACGTTTCACATCAATAAGAGGAGAAATAAAGATATTTAGGTCTGACTGTGGAACCAACTTTATTGGAGCTGTAAATGACTTAAATGTAAACCCGATCAACGTGAAAGATGGGCCAGTCAAACGTTACTTGTCAGACTCCAGGATATCATGGATTTTCAATCCTCCTCTCTCGTCCCATATGGGTGGAGCTTGGGAGCGTATGATTCGCATGGTGAGAAGGATATTGGACTCCATGCTCCATGGACCTACAGGACACACATTAAGTCATGATGTGCTCAACACATTCATGGCCGAAGTGTGCGTTATTTTCAATTCAAGGCCACTAACGCCTGTATCAACTGATTCTGAAGCACCACTGATATTAACTCTAGCTATGCTGTTGACACAAAAGACTCAACACAAGTTTATTCCTGAATCAACCAACAGGAAAGACTTGTACAGAGATGAATAGAAACAAGTACAAGCGTTAGCTAGCATGTTCTGGTCTAGATGGAGGAAAGAATATCTCCCTCAACTACAACAGAGGCAGAAGTGGATCGACAGTCAACGTGACTTGAAGACCGGAGACGTCGTTCTCTTAAAGGACAAAGGTTTTAGCCGTAATGAATGGCCAAATGGAAGAATTGTCAGCGCAATAAAAAGTTCCGATGATCACGTCAGGAAAGTAGAACTCTGTTTGATGGTCAACGGAAAGCCGACAGTGTATACTCGGCCGATAACCGAAATCATTCTTCTGGTGGAAGATTGTGAACAAACTGTATATAATTATATTCAGTGAATATTGTTGATGTACGATAAATTTATGTAGTTAATTTAAAGAATAGAAATATCAAGTAGATATCAGACGGGGAGTGTATTGTTACAATTAGTGTTTTTGTCATGGCAAACATGATGAAATTCCGAATGCATCGTGTGTATTTTAAATAATTGGTTTCGTTTCCCTACTCCATCTTTCTCGAAATCGTTTTCTGAACGTAGATGTTAATGTCTAGATAATAGTTTGGAATTCGGAACCTAGTTCAATAACAGTGTGAGTTTTATTATTATATTTTCATTATATTTGGATGAAGATTGATCTATTTAACACTTCACAACAGATTATTGTGAATATCAGCTGTACACGTTGATTGCATAATTTGCTATAAAGAATGTTCAGCGCACACTGAAACATACAACTGTTGGTTATAATTATATTTACAAGGGTCAACAAAGTATTCAAAGTTTTCATGTATTATTACCGTCTAGAAGAGGAAGATAAACAACCGGTATTCAGTTGCATAATTGATATAAATATAGAATGTATGGCAAGCAATTGGCGACATTTAAATACATCCAGATATAATTATGGAAGACTTCCGTGTATTACAGCAATTCAACTGTTTTTATCCGTTAATATACCGGAACCTCATGTATAATATTACACAGACACGCGTCATATTTGTGTTTATTTATGCAAATTATTGTCACTGTATTTAGATATGTTGACATTTTACTCATAATTACGGTAGCATAAGTTGACTTTAAATTCTCATTATTTTGGATACATAACTTATGATTGTTTATATTGTATTTTCAGGTTTTTACCATTTGTTCACCGGCTAATTAAAATAGTAGAGCCACACTTGGTTTTTATTTTGAATTGGGCAACGAAGTAGGTTATACTCGCTGAATCTGGCTCAGTACAAAACACAAAACAGCTATTATTTCGAAAGTCCCGTTTTTTCCAAATCATTTGTGAAAAAAAAAACAATATAAAACATCTTTTTTGCGTTTTCCATCGTTATTTACGTTTGTCTCTGTCTTTGAAAGGGGTATTTTTGTGTAGTTTCCTGGTGGATTGTGGCATGTGATTGTAATTTTGGCCATTGAAAATGTTTGTAGTTATCTTTCTTGTTTTAATTTGAAAGAAATATACTCTCAAAAGACAATTCTGTAACTATAAATTTCTTACTTAGAATAACACTGAACATCAACTGTCTCCCCTTTCCCACTGAAATTCCCCCGTTAGCAGAATCTAATTATCGAAATATGCAAATTGTTCTGAATACCAGCTGTACATCTCTGGAAATATTTGCACTTGTGTATATTATGTACTAAAATGCTTCTGTTGCTTTTTCTCATTTTTCAAAGAAAGAAACCTTGTCTGTTTATTGAAGTAACTCAAACGTTATCCTTACCCCCTAGCAAATAAAAAAAAAGAGAAACGATACAAATAGCATTTAATTTTATTCTATTTTTGAATACATGTAATCTGCTGGATATATTTTACCCTTGAACGATCACACTTGTAATACTTGAAAAGCTGCAAAGTTCAGACTTTCCTCTGCAATTTTTAATGAAAACAGTATACTTGTTTAAGACCATATACATGTATTTGGACCGTACGCGTACACTCCAGACCATATGCGTATACTAATATGATTGGACCGCAGTCGTAAGTTCCGACCATTCGCGTATGTGCCAACCGTATGCATATACTAATACGGTCTAGGACGAACCGGACCATTTTGGTATGATGAGAATATTGGCATCTCAAGAAATTCCTTTAAGTTCTTATATATTTTAATGACATATACTTAACACATGAACAATAAGCAAATACCATATAGCGGGTAATTTTTGCGAGGTTCTAATTTTCGCTATATTCGCGAGGTTTTTGGAAGCGCAAAAAAAAATTCGCGAAATTAAAGTCAGTATATCTATAAACATGTCTTTCTTTTATACAGTTTCCCGTTCGCGAAAATCGATGACCGCTAAAATTTAATACCCCTCTTCGGGAAACAAATCGCGAAAAAAAAAATCCCAGCCGTTATTATGTTGGAGAATACTAGGAAGACCAATATGGAAAAGACATGCACTTTCAAATTATTTGCAATTTCACCCACTGACTTCTTAATTAGTTGTCAATATAGTGACTGATCCCACAAAAAACTCTTTTCGGATCATCACGTTTTTCAACGAAATCGAACTGTCCCATGTGCATAAAGTGCTTAGATGTAAAAGGTAAACTAAATTAATAAACAAAAGAAGGAAAACAAAACCACAAATAAGAACAAAACTAAACACGAAAAAGACAGAAATATATAAAATAAACAAAATATATTTGTAGGGGTGAAAGCCAGTAGAGTCTACTACGAAAATTGGAGAGGATACATTTCTAATAGAAGTGACAAAATACCGAAGTTACTGTAAATTTAGTTTCTGCATATGACCATCTCGACAACTTATGTCTCTTCAGTGCAGATCAAATCTTAACATTTTGGAAAACCATAAACTAAGAGATAATTAAAAACTAATAGAGATCAAATAAGCCAATACAATGTATGATCTAAATGGAAAGCCAAAATTAACTAAGGACAGAGCTTTGCATGAGGGATATACTCCTTAGTTTTCAACAAAATCTACAAAATTTTAGACAAAGCAAGTTTCCAAATAAAATCAGCTTTCCGTTTAACACCCAAGCACTAACTACGAGGCTGGTGAATACCCTTGGGGACTAACAGTTCACCAGCAGTGGCATCGACCAAGTGGTAACAAATAACAAAATACCGAGTTACTGTAAATTTAGTTTCTGCATATGATCATATCGACAACTTATGTCTCTTCAATGCAGATAAAACATTTGGAACACCAAAAACTCAAAATTATTTGCAAACTATTGATGGGCATATATGATAATGCAATCATGATATTGAAAAAAAATTAAAAAAATACCCTAGTTTCATTGAAAACAGTAAAATTATTTATGCTGCAAACGTGTTTCAAGGTAACCCTCATCAGCAACATTAGAATCAGAATCAAAAACATGGAAAGTCATTACCCAAAAATTGTCAGATTGTCAGAAAGAAGTGCTCATTACCAATCATATCGAAATAGGAGACCACATCCAGTACCAAGGACATCCAGTTAATGCAATGTACGAAATGAAGCCTCAGTATCAGGCAAACTCAACTTTTCAATATTTTAAAGCTTTCGTATTTTCTTTTCCATTTGTTATCTTTTGATTTGACTGTTCCCTCAGTAAATTCTACAAATAGGAACTGAATTTGTCTACAAAGGAAAGGTTACAACTGAACACAGTATGAACTGAAGAAAATTCAAACAGTTCAGGGTGAGCTGAAATTAAATATACAACATATGTAACACAGACCGTACGCGTACGGTCGAATCATATACGTACTTTGAAAAAAAGAAATATGCCTTTGGTCCGGAATATACGTGTAGGTCCAAATACGCGTATGGTCCGGAACATACGTATATAATCTTATCTGTAGTGTGGTATCAGCATAAACAAGCAATACGGAAATGATTAATTTTAATACTAAGAGTGCTTTTTCCCTATACCTTCAATTTCTACAAAATCGTTTATTAAGTATTTTTTTTCACTGCTTCTTCAATAGAATCTTGATGTCTTATATGACTAACCTCAAATCTAGTTTGAAATCCAATATAACGCAAAAACCATCATAATACGTGCAATCTGTTAAGATGTATTAAAAGTAAATATTCAATTTGTAATTTATTGGTTGTAAAAAAAAATGAGAACATATGTTGTGTTTTATTGAACATAATGAAATACAACACTTCACCCTAAGTCTTACCGTGGAGTCTTCACAAACTTCAACCAAGGAAAAAAGATTTTTAAAGTTACAAATATCATCTTCTTATACAAACGAAACTTTAGACTAGTGCAAGAGTTCTGATGTACAAATGAAGGGATATTGATGTACATGATGTATGCTTCTTCATTTAATCATCAATTAAATAACAGAAACTAGATTAACAGTAACTTAGGTATCTATAACCACTGGGCCGATGCCCCTGCTGGTGGATTATTAGTCCTCAAACCCAATGCCAGTACATCGGGGCTGGCCTGAAAACCCATTTTATCTAAATCTAAATAAATATTTGGATTTAACAAAATACACAAATTTAGCAGGGGCTCTTTCGAATAGGTTCTGTAAGTCTGGTTCGATTTTTCAACTTCCGGGTATATAAATTGTACCCGGAAGTTACATGTTCAACAAACACACATGACGTTTTAAACAAAATTTTGAACGTCATAATCTGAAAACGTCATATTTTAGAGGAAAACGTTTTCAAATTTTTATATTTTTATTGTGAATCACGGTGTCACATGACAAAACTTACACACCCTATTCTTTGATAAATCTTATGTTATGGGAGTATTAATAACACTTTCTCAATAATTCTTGAGTAAAACAACAAAAAATACATAAATGAGACATAAATGTTGCTTTTTCTATTTAATGTATCATAATACACTATTAAAAGAATCATTTTTACATAATTTTAATGATAAATTTAATCTTTTCATTTTATGAGGTCTTAGCATCTAATTACTATAATGTAAGAACGAAATGATGATTTCTGTTATGAATTTAGGACTAATCTAAATTTTTAAAAAAAACTTTTCGTATTCGCTGCTTTTCCGTCAGAATGTTGATTTCTTCTATAATGATTTTTTCTACCGATATGTCCATAACTAAATAGATCCACGGAAAATTATCAAACTTTTACCTTCTTACGGTTTGGGGTTTAAAGAAGTTACACGTACCATTTAGTTTGAATTGGTACTGTCCAAGGGTTAGAAAATGACATTAACCAATCAGCCACCAAACAGAGAGTTCAACACCAGAACTTACTGGCTGTATGACGGATGTCATGCGTGGAGCAGATCATACTTATCCTTCTGGAGCACCTAATGATACTTCGTTTTTAGGAGCTCACGATGCTAGTGCTTTAATTTTGTGGCGTTCTTGTTCATTTTCTTTACTTGTTTTGTCTTTGGTATGATGTCTCAATTCGTATTGGATATGAATTGACGTGTTTTGGATTTTTGATTTTCAAAATTTCCCCATTCCTCATTTTTGCTTCGATATTGGTTTGCCGTTGTATTCTATGACTTACCTCAAGTCCAGTTTGAAATAAATATGAAACAAACTTTATCACAACCACATGCGTGCAGTTTGATAGATGAGTGATAAGTAAATATTCAATTTGCAATTTATTGATTGTTAATATTTTCTAGAACATATGTTGTGTCTCAATGAAAAGATAAAAGGACAACACTTTGCCGCAAGTCTTACTAAAACGACAAGCAAATATTACCAGGAAAGTGTTCTGATAGTACTTCTTTTTTTACTACTTTTGTATTATTGGTTTCCATATTGTTTGATTCTAATGCTGCTGATGAGAGGTTATTCCTTGAAACACGTGTATAGCATAACGAAATTTCCCGTTTATTATGCATTTTGGGTATTTATTGTATTTTGAAACCATTGGGCCGATGCCATTACTGGTGGAACACAGGTCCCTGAGGGTATTCACCAGCCCGATAGTCAGACTTGTCTGACATGAAAAAAAAATACCTTGCGTTTTATAGAAATTTACTGTTTTTAACAAAACTCTAACCCCTTGAAAATACTGAGGCTTCATTTCGTGTATGGCACTCGGTGGATGTCCTTAGTACTGTATTTGGCTTCTTATTTCGATATTTTTGGTAATAAGTACTTCTTTTTTGACTACTTTTTGATTATGGATTTCCAAATTGTTTGAATCTAATGCTGCTGGGGTTACTCCTTCAAACACGTGTACAGCATAAGACAATTTACTGTTTTTATGCAACTTGGGTATTTTTTGTATTTTATAACCGAATGACATCCGCAGTGTAATAAAGAAGTGTAGTGGTAACAGGCTATTATATGGCAATTTTCATATCGCACCCCATATCAACCCGAGACATCCTTATCGCACCAAATATCAACCCGAGACATCCATATCTGCCAGAGAGCCTTTAGGCCCGAAGGCAGACAAGGGTCTAGGGTTGATAAGGAGTGCGATACCATTTCTTTGCTATTATCATATAAAAGATAAAGAAGCCATTTTTAGCCTACTTGGCCTAAAAGGCCATGTGAGCTATTGCCATCACTTGGCGTCCGTTGGCGTCCGTCGTCCGTCCGTCGTAAACTTTTTCAAAAATCTTCTCCTCTGCTAGGCCAATTTGAACCAAACTTTGCCTGATTCATCACCAGGGTATCTAGATTCAAAATTGTGTTCGATTAGTCCGAGGACAAAACAACATGGCTGCCGTTACTAAAAATAACACATAGGGGTAAATTGCTGTTTTTGGCAAATAACTCAAAATCACTACAGATATCAAAAATATGACATCGGTAAAGGTAATTAGCATGTTAAGATCTACCTACCCTGCAATTTTGAAGAAAATCCGAAAACCTGTGTTAGAGTTATTGCCCTTTTTCCGTGAAAATTTCAAAATTTTGATATTCTTCATTTTTTATCGCAAAAACTATAACAGATACAGGTCAACTTTAAATGCAAAAATGTTCAGCATATCAAGATCTACCCACCTTGAAATTTTGAAGAAAATCTCACCACCCATATAGGAGTTTTTGCCCTTTATAGGTCAAATTTAAGAAATTTGATACTTTTTGTCATCAATTTAAAAAATCTTCTCCTCAGAAGCCACTGGTCAATTGTTACCAAACTTGACCTGAATCATCACAAAGGTAAACAGTTTCAAAATTGTGTTCGATTAGTCCGAAAACTAAGCAATATGGCTGCTGTTACTAAAAATAGAACAAAGGGGTAAATTGCATTTTTTGCAAATAACTCGAAAACCGTTACAGATATCAAAAATGTGATTGGGAATGAAAATAATCAGCATGTTAATATCTACCAGCCCTGCAATTTTAAAGAAAATCCAAAATCTAGTGTCAGAGTTATTGCCCTTTTCCCGTAAAATTTTCTAAAATTTAATATATATATTTTTTTTTTTTATTTTAAAAAGTGTAACAGATAGAAGTCAAGTGTAAATTGCAAAAAGGTTCAGCATATCAAGATCTACTCAACCAAAACTCTTTGTAGGAGTTGTTGCCCTTTTTCATGGAATTTTCAAATTTTCATATTTTGTCGTCTTTTAGATCTATAACTAGAGAAGATGAAGGTTTAGTGTAAATTGATTAAAATGTTTGCCATGCTATGGCAACTTATAAAATGGTGTATAAAATTGTTCATTGACCACCATTATCAAAATGGCCGCCAAAAAAGGCGGGAAAATTCAACGTTCGATTTCAATGAAATGTGGTTTCTAAGTGGATATTGATGTTGCAACTTCAAAACAGATACTGAAAATTATTTGTTGACCGCCATTTTCAAAATGGCCGCCAAAAAGGCGGGAAAATTCAACATTGTCCAGTTTCAATGGAATTTTGTTTCCAAATAGGTTTTGATGTCGTAAATTCAAACCAACGTTAAAAATTGTTCGTTGACCGCCATTTTCAAAATGGCTTCCAGAAAAGGTGGGAAAATTCAACGTTGTCCAATTTCAATGAAATTTGGTTTCCAAATAGGTTTTTATGTCGCAAATTCAAACCAATGTTAAAAATTGTTCGTTGATCGCCATTTTCAAAATGGCTTCCACAAAAGGCGGGAAAATTCAACATTGACCGATTTCAATGAAATTTGGTTTCCAAGTGGATATTGATGTTGCGAATTCAAAACAGATGCTGAAAATTGTTTGTTGACCGCCATTTTCGAAATGGCCGCCAAAAAAGTCGGGAGAATTTAACATTGTCCAATTTCAATGGACTTTGGTTTCCAAATGGGTATTGATGTCAGAAATTCAAACCAATGTTAAAAACTGTTCGTTCACTGCCATTTCAAAATGGCCACCAAAAAGGCGGGAAAATTCAATATTGTCCAATTTCAATGAAATTTGGTTCCAAGGTGATATTGATGTTGTGAATTCGAAACTGATGTTAAGAATTGTTTGCTGACCGCCATTTTAAAATGGCTGCCAAAAAAAGGCGGGAAAATTCAACATTGTTGGTGTCCAAGTGGATATTGATGTTTGGACTTCAAAAGTCGTGTTGAAAATTGTTTGTTAACCGCCATTTTCAAAATAGCCACCAAAAAGGCAGGAAAATTCAACATTTTCCTATTTCAATGGAATTTGGTTGCCAAATAAATATTGATGTGGTTACTTAAAAACATGGTTTTAAAAATTGTTGATGACCGCCATTTACAAAATTATGTCTCAACTTCAAAACTGGCGTTGAAAGTGGTCATAAGCAAGTACAGTTTTGTCAAAAAAGCGCAACAAAGAAATATAGTAAAACAAGATCAGATTCTAAAACCTAAGGATTAACTCCATCCATCATAGTTTTGTCCTTAGCTATATTTGATATTACTGATTATTCGGATTTCGTTTCGTTTTATGCATTTTAAACATTTTTGAAATTATGGATTTCCTTTGTTTGGGTTCTAGTGCTGCTGATGAGGAATTCATTTCCGAAATGGCCATACAGCTCATTAAAATTATTGCAGTTGGAGTTAACATATGTGTTCTGGTCTCTTGTTCATTTACCCCGTATCCTTTCGTAAAATATTTAAATACAGTTTAAGATATTGGTAGTGTTTGAGCTAACAAAGTTTGAGAGACTAAAGTTCAACTGTATAACTTAAAATGTAAGCTTCATTGTGGCAACTGAAAGCCAGGTGAGCAATACAGGCTCCTTAGTTTAGAAGTCAAATTACACACCCGTGTCCCATTGAAATAGCATAGGGCTGTCATATCCGCTCGGATGACAATGTAATACGAATGTCGTATCATATCTTTTGAGCATAATGGAATATTGGAACCATTAGTATTACATAATTATTCAAAAACATACGTATCATTTAGTAATTATATAATAAATAATATTAGTACATATCGGCACAGTTTTTATCCCTAGACTCCAATATCAGCCTGAGGCGTCAGCCGAGCGCTGATAATGGTCGAGGGATGATAACCATGCCTCTGGCTGATATGATAGTCTTGGGATGATAACGGTGCAGATATTGAAAAGGCCATGTTTTAATTTTTTATAATATACTTCCAATTAAAAGTTGTCATCATACCCGGGCCGAAATAGCCATATCACCGGGCTGATATGGCTTTTTCAGAACGAGGTAGTCTGATTTGGACCATTAACTTCCGGATATATTACATATACAAAGCAGAAAATATCTTTGCTAAGTATGTAATAGATACAGATTAATACATGGGCATTTCCATATTGGCCTGGTTATCATCCCGAGACACCCATATTGGCCCGAGACGAAGTCGAGGGACAATATGGGTCGAGGGATGATAATCAGGTCAATATGGAAATGCACATTTATTAAACTTTTTATTACATACTTCCAACGTTTAGAAATGCCAGGCCGATATGGACCGGAAGTCGTTTATTTGCCCAGGCCAATATGGACCGGAAGTCGTTTATTTTGTCTGAGATGCACGAGGAGCATAAAATAACCTATTATTTTCCTGGGGTGTGAAAATATGGACAGTTTACTTCCGGTCATATTGATCATGCAAAAACTCTTTTATTTCTACTAAGTATGTAATAATAGTATTTATCAAACTTAAAACAGAAGGCAAAGTAGCAGTCAAAATATAAAACTAAGAGATCTAGCAAAAATACTACATATCGCAATAATGGTTTGTACAGTTAAGAGCTTTAAAACATAACCGTCAATAACTACAAAATTTTAATGTTCTGAGGAAGATTAACACCGCGTTCTCCACAGTGACGTGAAAATGCGAATCTCCGAAACTATGAAATCAAACAAGTATTTGATATTTCATGATTAAAAACATAGCAACGCAATTGCGTAATAGTTAAAGTATGTTTTGGAGTATTTAATTGAATAAAAGTGCTTCGTGAGAAAAGGGGTGGTAAAGATGCCACAACGCGCAGCGCAAAGGTATTTTAACCACCTCTTTTCTAACAAAGCACTTTAATTCAATTAATTACTCTGAAACATACTTAAACTGAATTAAAGACCGTTAAATATGAAAAATACAAAAAGTATATATCTATAAATAAATCTCGACTTCTTCCCATTGAAACAAAATCTTCTACTCATGTTCATTAATAAGCTTATTTAGGCTACATATATTAGTTAATGAATAAAAGTATTTTTATTTATCGCTAATTTGCTTGATTTTCAATTGTTGCGGAGCGACGATAATTCTATTATCACTGCACTGCGCTGATATGAACATATTATCGTCAATCTCTATGGAACGTTAGCAACAGCGTATTAATATGACGTCGCGTGACGTTTCGTGAAAGAAATAATCCTATCAAAAAAGCGTTACATTTAACTAAAAATTACATGTTTAACCTTAAAAAATATTTCAATAGAAAAAGAAACATATTTCTGGTATATATTAATAACAAAATTAGCGATAAAAATACTATTAGTAATTTGTTTTGCTCGGATGGATTTCTCAGCTCGTATTGCATCTTGTGCTTCGCACTCGATGCAATAAAAGCTGAGAATTCCATACTCGCAAAACAAATTACTAATAGTATATATTTATACATACGTATAGTAGAAAAAAGTCGGGAAACGGGGAATGTGTCAAAGAGACATGTAATAACAACTCCAAGCCACCATGAGATCTTCAATGAACGGTGAGGAAACCCCACACCCAACGGTGTGTTTCTTTTATATTGATCTTGTTTTAGACATTTGTTTACTTTTATCATATAAATACCGATTAGATTATTTTTTTAATTACCTGAGTTATCGATCTGTTGTCACTTTAAATATATTTTTATACCCCCACTCGTGAGTGGGTGGTATATTGGAATACCCTTGTCCGTCCGTCCGTCCTTCCGTCCTTCCGTCCGTCCGTCCTTCCGTCCGTCCGTCCGAAGTTTATTGCATTTTTCTCACCTACTGCTGGTCGCATTCATTTCAAATTTGGTATTTGACTTTATATATAAGGGGAATGCATCGCCTCCCATTTTGGTCGCCTTACAATATCAACTTCCTGTTTGGCGGGACTTAGCCATTTTCCCTTAATTGAACATAGTGAAAATTTTCGTCGCACTTTTCTTAGCTACTGCTGGGCCGATTTATTTCGAATTTGGTATTTGACTTTATATATAGGGGAAATGCGTCGCCTCCCATTTTGGTCGCCTTACAATATCAACTTCCTGTTTGGCGGGACTTAGCCATTTTCTTTAACAAACAATTTGACACAAAAAGGATATACCTGGTAATGTGTAAAATAATACGAGTGGGGGTATACCTAGCACGACAACGCGTGCAACCTCATGTTTTACATGTATCTGGCAACTTAAATCGTAGTCGCGGCGTTTTATCTAAGTCGTTTGATCACCTTTATATTATAGAAAGGTAGCGAAGGTTCGATTCTTGGATCGGGAAATTTTTCCCACATAAAACTCTAACTTCCTCATATATTTAGGTGAAACATAACAGAAGGTCAACGTTATTCATACAACATATAAATGAATATGCATAAAAATTAATAAGGTAGAAGTTATTTATTTGAGGAAAATAAATCGGGGTAAGTAAATAATTTGAGGTAGATTATCAGTTAAAGTGTTTCGATATCGAGAGAATCAAAGGAAAGACAAAAGAGAGAAGGAAAATTCCAAGGCATTTACAAGAAATAAAGTGTCTTGAATAACAAAAGAAGGTCTTTAAATCACATAAAAAATAGAATGAATATATAGCTGTCAAATATGGGCATAGTATTTGATTTGATTTGCATTGAAGAAGACATAATGTCGAAATGTGCATATACAGAAACAAAATTAACAGTAACTTCGGTATTTTGTTAATAATAAAAAAAAAAGTTAAAAGAAAAATAGATGAAAAAATGTCCCAAGTTTTATTAAGAGCTTACCCTTTCATTAAGGGATGAAAAGGGTTAACAGAACAGATATAAACACGTGTCAGACGGCTACAGGTAAAGATACAATGCAATATTCCTGTAATTTGAAATTTACAAAATAGTAACGGTGTGTGTGCGTTTATCTCAACTACATAAAAATTCAATTCATGTAACGAATGGTAAATGATATTCGTCTACCATGAGAAAATCAAAATCCAATTTGACTGTAAAACCTAATAAAAATATCAGACAGAATTTTTTTATTTTATGATATTTTGTAGGTCTTAAGCAATAAATCGACAATTTTCTTTCATATTCTCAACCGACGAAGTTGGAGTCCACATTTCTGTTGTGCTTTTTTGGAAATAAACCTTAACTATTTAACCAATCAGAAAATATCTTACATTCAAAATAAAATCATTTCGGGATATCAGGAAAAGTTTTTGAAATAAGCAAGCTAGGCTACTGGTAGCCGCTGACCACTAGGTCTTATAATGGTAATTGTGTTGATTTTTTTACCGTTACAAACCCTAAAATCTCAAATAGTTACGGAGCGGTAGATATGCAGATACGTTTTTATAAGTTGATAGGACAGCATTTGCTTAAAATAGAGCGTGGAATGAATGATCCGTCTAGACCAACAGAGATTAAAATTACAGATATACAGTTAATGGCATTAATCAGAAATCTTGTGATCGAACAATTAAGTATTCAATACGCGTTAAAAGGATGCACAGCTGTAGATTAATATTATACAGTTATTTAATGTGTAGCCAGGCAATAGACCAGAATATTTTCCCGAAGTAATGGAAACAGCTGAGTGTTCTATTGCCCGAAGCCTACGGCTGAGGGCAATAGAACACTGAGCTGTTTCCATTACCGAGGGAAATAATTCTGAACTATTGTCTGACTACGCATTAAATAACTGTTTTATTACCTAATCTGCACCCCCCAAAAAAAAAATTAGTTGCGGAAAGGGTCGTCTGCAAAACTCAAATACAAAATACTTAATAAAACATATAAAACAATACAATTAGGTAATAAATCAAATTATAGTACCGTATATCGGGTTATTTTCGCGTCGGCTCGTGCTTTTCGTGTAAAACAAGGCAGGATTTTATTCGCTGTGTTTATATAGCAGAGGTATCGACCAAGTGGTAATAAATAACTAAATACAGAAATTACTCTAAATTTAGTTTCTGCATGTGCCAAAATCAGCTAAAGATAGAGTTATACATGAAAACGATAGTCACATTTGTCTGTAGTCACCACTCATTTTCTTCATAAATTGTTTCACACGTACATATAATATTCTTTTCAGAACTCTGGCAATTAAAACTTAAGTTCTATCTATTAAGGAAGATAGACACTGTTGCTCTGTGCAATTCAATCGCGCCTTTGAAAAAAATACAGAGTCGGGTACGGTTTAGATTTTCGGGCCGGAACAGTAATTTGACGACATTTCCGTCATAACTTACTGACAGGTGTGAAACGTCATATTTCTGTATTTAGTTATTTATTACCACTCGGTCGATACCTCTGCTGGTGGACAGTTAATCACAGAGGGTAATCACCAACTTAGTGGTCAGTACCCGAAACCCGATTTTATTTGCAGAGAACGACTTTTTCAACTATTGTAACAAGATAGGCGATACAGACTCATGGGAGTTTCTAATTATACATGTAGTTTCTGTCTCATATGTCGAGATCAACAAGAGACAAAGGGTCAGTCAAAATATCAAATTGTTCAGTTTATCGACAACTACATGTTATTAAGATAGAAAGACACTGTTGCGCTGCGCAATTCAATCGTGCATTAGAAAAATAAAGAGTCGGATACGGGATAGGTTTGATATTTCGACCGGAACAATAATTTGACGGCTTTTCCTTTGTGACGTCATAATTGAATAACAAATAGGAAAAGTCATATTTCGTTTACTCTGCCGCGAGTTAACTCCCTTTTCCCGTAAATGTTTTATCCGGAAACTTATATCTCCGTTAAAAGCATGGTGGCGTATTTATTGCAACCAATAAATGACATCAAAAACTATCTGTTCACAAAAATACATTAAATTCTCATGGATAAACAATTCATTTCTATTAAGCTGAAAATTGCCTTTTCATATTTTTCCCGTGCATTCTTTGTAAATTTAGGTGAAAAATGACTAAAAATGAGCAAACTTTGATCTCCATTCTAGAAAAAGCAAGCACGGTGACCCATACTTTTTATTACAGATTTTGGGTAAGTAGGATTGGTTCTTCAATTGTGCAAAAATCTCATGGATTTGTATATTACTCTTTATCTACCTTTAGAAGTTTAAAGTTATTAAACAGTTTAGTGCTGTTTATACCGACAATTTTTTTATCGAATTCTGAGGCTGTGTTTTCCAAAATGCAATAGGGATTCCTATGGAAACTAACTGTACTCCACTTTTAGCTGACCTTTTATTTAACTAGTATGAGGCCAAGTTTTTACAAGGGTTTTCATAAAGAAAAGAGAAACAGTTAGCCAAGTCCATTATTTCAGCCTCCGCTACATAGACGATGTACTTTCTTTTAATAATTCAAAATTTAAGCAATATTTACTTCAGATCTATCCCAAATGAGCTTGAAGAAACTTACAACAAAAAAAGCTTCAGCTTTGTACTAACATCTGTTGTTGTATATTGACGTTTGAAATCTAAGCTATATGACAAGCATGATGATTTTAACTTCAAGATTGTGAACTTTCCCTTTCGTACAAATGTAGCAGCAATAAACCTACCTCTCCAGTCTATAAAGTGTACATTTCATAGTTGATTTGTTACTGTCGAGCTTGTAGTTTGTACAGTGATGTTTTGAATGGAGAAAAATTCATTCATTCAGAGATTTGTTCAGCCCTAGCTAATTTCAGTCCTCAAGAAATTCTTTGGCCGTCACCATACCATCATTGAAAGATATGACGTGTCAGTGTCCCAAATGAAAGCGGCCATTTTCAGCTAGATTCACGTCTTCCCGGATTTGACTTTACCGATTTTGACCTTTTCCTTGATTGACTCACTGACAGTGGGAAGGGTGCTGTTAACAGTTGCAGGACATGCTCACCTTTCCGGAACTTGACGTCAATACCAATTTCAATAGAGTTCACACTGTCAGTGCTTTGGTTTTGGTTTTTATTTTTTTTATTTCAGTGTTTTGTAGCTTTCTTACATCATTGATTTCTATGTTCTCGTTTTTGCCATGTCTTTACACTTCGATTTTTGTATTTACCCCTCCTTCATTCCTTCGGTATTCTACTGCCGTTGTTTCCTGCCCTTTTATGATTTTTTCTATGATAATTGAAGACTTTTGGAGTTTTTTTCGGCGTTTAATTCTCTACAAAATATGGTTTTTGAATCAATCTAAAAAGACTTGCCCAATTGTATTTTTATGCAATTTCAGTCAAGAAAAAAATGAGGAGTCAAACAAGGCTTTTGTTTTGCAATATTACCGGTAGTAAAATTGAGCTCATTTTGATCCGATTCAGGAGCAATCGCATATGTATATTCCTGAAATTTTTAAGTCTTGAACGCACCCACTATCCTTATTTTGTTCCAATCGTAAATTGCAAAACAGTGTTACATAAGTCATTTGCTGAAACAAATATACCTGAAAATACTAAAGCAAAATGTCGAAAATATGGATGCCAGTACAGAACACAGTTTAGCATTGAATCCTATGGAAAATCATATTTATATCATCTAGTCCGAAACTAAGCTAGTTCATCGAGTTAAACTGATTATACAAAAAATGTACATAATATTAAAAACACAGGATAACAGTAAACACCTATTTGCCGAAAACTACTATCACATGTCACAATTCACAAGCGAACTGCACTAAAAAACACTGATGAAGAAAATAAACAAACATAAATAACAATAGGAACTCGGGACAGCTGGACTTGGTACCACACTAGCAAAAGCCAGCGGTAGGATTAAACCGGTGTATGGGTACCTAAACCTTATATATCTATTTGGCATTTTACAGTTGTTTCCAATATTCGTTCAATCTTGACGAAAAACACGACCATGTCAGACAAAGGCTTGTCACTAGTCAATATTACGAACACAGAAAATGTTATTTGTGTCGTGGTGTTTTCGATTTAGCCGTTATTCCTGGATTGTTCGTTTATTGACTGACGGTTTGGTTCTCACTTGCTTTAGATTTTTTACATTTTGTACAAAACAGAAGCTTGAGATAGCTAGGAATTGTTCCGAATTTGTCTGATTAAACTTGTTCATTCAATTTGAAGTCGTGATTACTTGAGAGACTGTTTTCGGGTAAATTGTGTATGTCGTCACACACACACACATACACATGTATTTAAAGAAACTTAAACTAAACATTTATCAGCCATCGGCCTTTTTCGTATGGTTTTCAAAAATTTGCTTTAGTTTTTTGTGTTGTCTTGTTAAATTTTAGTTTAGTCTTCGTCAGTGATAATTGTGGTAATGATTTGTCCCTGTCCATGTTTGACTCTAAAGTGATTACAAAAACTTTTTCAAAATTTCACCTTGGTACTGTTTGAGGGTTAGAGAAGTAACATGTACCATGGCTCTCAATTGATTTTGTTTCGGGTTAGAAAATGACAATAACCAATCAGTAACTTAACAGATCTTTCAAAACATATGCCTCACTGACCGTGTGACGGGTGCTGAATACAGAGCAGGACATTCTTACCCTTCCGGAGTACCAGATCTCACTCTGTTTTTTTTCAGAGTTCACACTGTCAGTGCTTTATTTGTTTGTGTTGTATGTGTAATGTTCGTGTGTTTTGTTGGCATGTGGTGTCTTTGGTCTTCCGTCTTCTGGTGTTCTTGCTTTTGCCTTGTCTCTGGACTTTTGATTTATGTAATCTTGTGCTTTGTTCCTTCGTTATTCTACTGCCGTTGTTTTGGATATTGTCTGCATTTACGAAACTGTTGTCGAAGTGACCATCTTTGCTCAAATTAACTGCAACTGTAGTATGGCGTTGTATGGCGATCCGGTCGTGCCAAAATTTTAGATGGACATAAATGCATTCCTATTTTGCAGTCAAACAGTAAAATTTGTCGTCAAATTTAAATGGTTGATCCATGTGATATAACCATTTCAAAATTAATTACCGAAAATGTTCCATATTAAAAATCTGCTGCAATTACTCCGCTTCTTTATTATACTGTCTTTGAGGAAAGTTTTCGTCAAGACTGGTGACAGATGTTATTTATTGATTAGTTAGAGTTTTACAACGACAACGACAAGTTAATCAATTCAAGACATTCAAAGAAAAATGAAACAATGGTTGAAGAGAAAATCGGGTTGCTACTGGAGAAGGGGCAAAATAGGTTAGAGCAACAAATTCAGCCTTGTATATATCCTCAAGAGGCAGCTATTTTTGAAAACCTTAATACTGTATAAAGCATCACATTTCGTCGCATGAGAATTTAAGTGATTTATCTCCATTTTTGAAAAATTTCAGCTGAGGTGGCAAACAAACTTTAAAGTACACGTTCTATCTCCATAAAAAATCACAAGGTCCCCTGTGCTGTCATTTAAGAGCTATAAACAATAATTAAATGATCTATCTCCAAACTGGATTTGAATTCAGTATTAAACTGTATCAAGTTCTAAACCAATCAATGTTCTTTATTGGTGCCATGTGACAAAAGTTGGCCAATCAGATTAGTATATACGATTGAGACTAGCTGTGTCCTGTAATTGTTCCTTTAAAGTAATTTTTCATAAGTTTTAGAGATTATTTTGCAATAAAAAGGCTAGATCAATGTTTCTTTTATATGCATTCAAACAAAATTAGAATCAAAATAACTCAAGATTTCTATAATTTGGTGTTATAAGGAGATAAATCATTTCAATTTTCTAGGAAATGAACTGCAAAGCATATAGGTTTTGTATATATGTATTATCAACATTAATTTAGACAGGAATATTATAAATTTTACATGTTATAACTTAATCTTGAAGTTTGTTTACTTTTGTTATAGTCAAATATGATTTCAAATATTTACAAAACTCGAGAGACATACAACTCGATCCTTTTAAACCCATATATATAGTTAACTGAAAAAGGGGGATCTGATTATTTTATTCTTAGGTTTAAATCACATATATTTCACAGTCTCTTGGAGAAGTTTGCTATATAACTTCGCAGTAAGCTAAGGTAAACATCATGAGGCAATTCAGCGTCCGAGGTTTTTGTTCAGCAGAGTGAGAAGTAGGAGAAAAAGTATATATATTCTGTGTAGCTGTTTGCATTAACAATCAATTTTTTTATTTAGTTAGGTTCATGTAGAATTGTACTCGTCTTTACCTTTATTATTAAAAACAAAAAGCAGTAATGAAGTTTACCTATCTTCAAAGTACGTAAACTTTGTGTTATGAATTTCATTATTGCCAAATTCTGGAATATTCAGTGTCGTTGGTTTTGTCTTTCCGTCCGTTTATCATGTTTTCTCTTTACAAACAGTTATTCTAAGATTTTGCATTAATGGTTTTAGTTTTTCAGTAATAAAAAAAGCATAAACTTTGCAGATGCGCAATGATTTTTCGATTCTTGAAATTGGTCTTGCTTCAAACAGGAAGACACAAGATCGTCTTTTCAAGCACCTGGCATGCGTCACGAACTCCTATTTTTTATTTAGATTTCAGTGAATTCCTGTGTGGTCATTGCTTGTATACCGTAGATGTGCAATAGCTTTCACAATTTTGATTCTTGTTCCAGAAATGCTTTTTAGACTTTTATATTTTAGTATGTATAATCAGAGCTCTAGCATATAATCTGTTAATCTTGCCAGTCATCACTCTGAATCCTAGAATTTAGAAATGTGATTCCAATTTTGACAGTTTCAAGGAAACTCTCAAAGACCAATTACATTTTTTACAACCTCATTTGTTTTCAAAGAATCCTTTTTGAAATGGAATGTTGAAGTTTTCTTCAATTAGATGTGAAAAAGTATAACAATATTTGCTTTTCTTTTGAATGAATGAATTGTGATTCGCAATATAGGTATTTTTTGACAGAAAAAGGGGTTGTTATCTTGGCTACTAATTGTTTTATTGCATTAAAAAAGGAAAAAAAAATTAATGCAATTAATTAGAAAATCAGTTAAAAGTGTAATACGTACTCTAACCTTTTATGTGGCGTGTTTAAAGTAAGATTCTGTATATTTCGTTCAATTATCACAAGAAATAATTTTCTATTGAATATCCATGTTTGTTTTTTTTCATATTTTGCTACATTTCCTATTTACATGCACACTAAATGTTAAGTTTTAAACTGTTTTATTTGACATTACATTTTAATACTGAGGAAAAATAAGTAAAATGTTTGAAAAATGTTCTATTTCCAAATGAAAATTTGACTTTTCTGGTTTTCAACGCTTTGTTTCTTTAAAAAAGTTGGATTTCTACTTTCAGCAAGACCCCTTCTACCTTCAAACTTAAACCTGGGGTAAGGCTGCCAATAGCTGAAAAGATATCAACTCCAAAAATTTCAAATCCATTTTCCCAAAAATTGTACTTTTGGGACATACAACAGTTTAATTCTAATGCGACGATTTCTCGAATGAGTTTGTCCACACTGGTATGCAGCGACGCTTTCCGTATCATGACCTGACTACCCACCATAGACAGGATACTAGCATTCCCCTAACCACTACTTGGGGACGCGCTATAGTAAGCGAGGCCGAACCGTGAGTCTAAAACGAAAAATCCAAGGGCAATGGCAACATCGGAGAAATTAAGAAACAAAGACATAACATGGACATGGCACAGAAAAGAAAAATGAAGACACACACTTCAATTGAAGTTTCATATGTAAGAAGGCTTGATATCTTAGTCAACGGAAATCATGTCCTTAGCTAGCTGTCAGTAACTGCGAGCATTTGTCCGGACAGTACCTGTGTGTATTGTTTTCATGTTTTATGTAATTCATTGTAAGGGTAATCGTCTTGATAAGTTGGACTTTTTCCTAGTTTGATTTTTACGGTGAGTCTTTTTGTGTATTTATTTTTTAGCCATTCACCACACATAGGGGGAGGGTTTGGATCCAAGAAAACGAGTTTAACCCCCCGCAATTTATTGCGCCTGTCCCAAGTCAGGAATATGTTGGTGACTGGCTTGTCCGTGTCTTCTTATGAAATTTTAGTTTCTTGATATTTGGGTTATTGGATGTGGTTTGTTTCCATTGATTTATTCACTTTTTACCCTTTTTGGGGCCATTTAGGGCTTGCTATATGGTGTGAGGTTCCTCACTGTGTTGAAGACCGTACGGTGACCCCTAGATGCTTTGTTTTGGGTCGTTTTAACCTGGATATGGGATGTTGTCTCCTTGACATTTACCCCATTTCTTTTCTTTTTCATACATAAAAAAATTAACAATATGGACCAAATAAAAAACCATGGGTGAGATCAGGTGCACCGGTAGAGTAAGCATCTGCTTCTTATATGACACCTGCCGTATCAGCTCTGTATATAGAACCTCTTGAACCAATCGAGGCGCGTGGAAAGATGCATGGAAGAGGCTACCTTGTTCAGAAGCACTCAAACATACCCCAGTTTACGGATATCGTTCCATATGGGTT
>MJUU01065835.1:28519-42356 GCA_002080025.1 Modiolus philippinarum
GACTACCCACCATAGACAGGATACTAGCATTCCCCTAACCACTACTTGGGGACGCGCTATAGTAAGCGAGGCCGAACCGTGAGTCTAAAACGAAAAATCCAAAAAACACTGGCATACCAGGAAGAGGTTGAATAGGTAAAGAGCCATTGACACAAGATTTTCTGGTTTCTGTGAAACGCAAGTTGCCTTAGCCTTGAATTTACATATTTGATAATTGAATTCACATTGCTCTCTCGAAATGAAATTCGATCGATATCTAGGTGGTCAAGATATTCTATTTTAGGTTGAGATGAATATTTTCTCGTATGAGGCCAGGTTTTCAAGAGGGCTAACACAGAAAAATAAAAAAAAAATTGGCCCAGTCCTTAAATTTCGGCTCCCGCTACATAGACGAGGTACTTTCTCTTAATAATTCAAGTTTCAAGGAATATTTACACCAGATTTATCCCAATGAGCTTTAAATTTAAGAGACTACTGATACATATACTTCAGCTTCGTACTTAGATCTTTTAATATACATTGACGAAGATGGACGTTTGAAATATTAGCTATATGACAAACGTGATGATTTTTAACTTCCCAATTGTGAACTTTCCCTTTCTGTGCAGCAATATACCTACATCTCCAGACTATAGAGTGTACATTTCACAGTTGGTTCGTTACTGTCGAGCATGTAGTTTATACAGTGATTTTTTCAATAGAGCAAAAAACATGGATTTGTTCAGCCTTTGTTATTTTCATCCCTTCAGAAATTCTATGGCCGTCACAATGACAACATTGACAGATATGACATGTCTGTGTCCCAAATGAAAACGGACACTTTCAGCTAGATTTCACGTCTTCACTGATTTTACAAAACCGTTTTTGACTCAACCCTGAATTGATTCACTGAAAGTGTGACGGGTGCCACTAGCGGAGCAGGACATTCTTACCCTTCCGGAGCACCTGATGTTACTCCCGGTTTTCATGGGAGTTCACAATATGAGTGCCTTGGTTTTTAATGTTGTCTTTTTTATATCCGTGCATTGTGGCTGTCTCACGTCCTTGTTTTGTCTTTGTTTTCACTGTTTCCGTTTTGCCTTGTCTTCGGACTTCGATTTTTGTGGTCATCGCTTCCCTTGTTCCTTCGGTATTCTACTGCCGTTGTATAATGCTTTGGTCGTTACACATTTTACTTCAAAGTTTGTAACTTTATAAAGCTTTCGTTTTGGACCAAATCTAGTACTTCAGTTTTTCCAAGATGTAAGGAAAGTTTGGTATCAATGAGCCAATTGCTCAACACTCAAACTCTTTTCCTAGTTTGTCATATCTTTATCGTTTTCATTGGAAAAATTATAGTGCTGTCAGCGTAAAGGATGAGTTTGCAGTTTAAATGTATACTGATATAATGACTTAATATGATTTTGATGCCTCTTGTAGTCATGCAACAATTTTTCTTTTTTCAATTTTTCTTCAAGTTATTGATATTGTCTAACTGTGATTTCGCTTCCTCTTGTCGGTATGCAACAGTTGTTCTCAAATAAATTTATTGATACTGACTTACTATGATTTTGCATCCTCTTGAATTCATGCTACATTTGTCCTTTAATTGAAGGTTATTTTCTATTTTACTGTCCAAAAAGCTGCTAAGTCAGGTATTTGTTCAACCTATGTTAATTTCATCCCTCAATAAAGTCCATGGCCGTCACCATAACATTGATGAAAGATATGAGTTGTCAGTATCCCAAATGACAATGGACATTTTCAGATAGATTCAATGTCTTCCCGGAGCACCTGATGTCACTCTCAGTTTCACTGGAGTTCACACTGTGAGTGCCTTTGTTTCGTATGTTGTGGTTTCTATTTTTGTGCTTTGTATCTGTCTAACGTCATTCTTTTCTGTGTCTAACGTCATAGTTTTCTGTGTCTAACGTCATTGTTTTCTGTGTCTTCGTTCTGGTCGTGTCTTTGGACTTCGATTTTTGTAAATTCCAATCCTTTGACCATCGGTATTCTACTGCCGTTGTCTCTAGTCTATTCCTATTGTAGAGATTTTGATGTGTAGAATGAGTGTAGAGCTGACCGGGCGTGTAACTAAATGAGGAATAGACGTATACCTTAATTTCTACGTCATAATACAGAAAATGTGGACCCGGTACACCGGAACCATTGTAGAGAAACTGTGTCGAAAACCACCGCACTTCATGCATCGTAAATAAGTTCCTTTTTCCAAGTTTCGAAAAAAAACAGCTTTTTACACGGTGTGGAAGGCCAATTTTCCTACTCCTTTCCATTTCTCCCATTTTTTTAATTGCAATCACAACTCTTTGGCCAGATATTATCATGCAACTAAAATAGAACCTCATTTTTTTTTATTAATCCATCATTTGCTTTTCGTTGTAAGTGTTATAGTGTTTTCATTGTTGATTTTCAAATGACTTTTCTTTTATTCTTTAAAAATGTATTTTTCATTGTAACCTCAAAAATGCTCATTAATTGGAAACTTACAAATGTAATTAAAAATGATTTGATCAAAAACCAAGACTTTAACCTTAACCAAACTTTGAAGGTCATATGTTACTGAGCATTATTAGCGTTGTATGTTTTGCATCTTCAATGATAGATTGGGATAATAAAAAAATTACCGAACAGAATTGTCACGGGGGGGATATACAAAGCAGTTGGAACACAACCGGAAAATTTGTCGATCGCAATGATCCTGACTTGGTATAGGCAGTTCAAGAGAAATGGCTTGTTAGACCGTTTTTTTTGTTTGTTTTTTTATGGGTTTTTTTTTTGTCTTTTTTATTTTCGGGTTTTTTATTGTTTTTTTGTTTTTTGTTGTTTTTTTTTCTGGTTTTTTGGGGTGTTTTTTTTGTTTTTTTTTAATTTTTGGTTTTGTTTGCTTGTTTGTTTGTTTGTTTCTTTTTTTTTGTTTTTTGTTTTGCTTTGAATTTGTTTTTTTTTTGCGCGCCAAACCTCCTTTATCTGAGCCAATGTCAAACCCTGACATTGGATATAAAATCTGCTTTGGTCGAAAGGATCCAAAGATTTTGATTCTAGATCCTAGGAAGCATCACATTTGTATACTAAATTTCATCAGTTATTTGTCAATATTTCAGAATTTTCCAATCGCAGCGTATAAGGGCAAAGGTATTTGACCATAGCATTTTAGATTGAACACATATAACAGTCTGTTCAATGGTAAAATTCCGAGTAGCCAATGACATATCGTTCCCGAAAAGAAAAGATGCTACAAATCTTTCAGAATCTCCACTTGAACAGAGTTTCGGTTAAGAGGATCGAAAATTCTTCATAACACAACAAATATTTCCAGATACATTTTTCAGCTATCTTTATCGAGTAGGGAGTTTTCATGACCACGAGAAAATTACTCTGTAACGGGAAGTGATTTTGATGTTCCTTATTTTGTTCGATGTGATACACATTAAGGTTGTCAGTATTGAATTGTATTCATCAGTTTTTACGTCAAGATGGTATTTAACAATAATCCCAACCAATTATACATAAAGGTCTTTCCAACTTGTCGAAAAGGAAAGGTCTTTCTACTCTGATGGTAAAACTTGAATAATTACATATTTTTGGTGTTTGTGTCTTGCATGATCATAATTGTACTATCAGTGCCTTTATTAAAATTATACACTGGATTGCATAATAACTCAGTCAATATAAATATATATGTTATGGTCTCATGTTCATTTACCCCATATCCTTTCGTAAAATATTTAATACAGGAGTTTGTCTTTTATTGCAGTGTGGAGTTGGTAAAACAATTCCCCGTGGTAGAGATGTATGCTCTTTATTTTTCTTAGATATGGTGTACTTGTACATGAGATAATGTCTCATGTGTACACTTTGTTCAATTACTATTATCTAAATTTTTGTAAATTCTAAAACATAAGGATTAACTCCGTCCATCGTAGTTTTGTCCTGAGCTTTATTTGATATTACTTATTATTCGGATTTCTTTTGGTTTTATGCATTTTAATCATTTTTGAAATTATGGATTTCCTTTGTTTGGGTTCAAGTGCTGCTGATGAGGAATTAATTTCCGAAATGGCCATACAGCTCATTAAAATTATTGCAGTTGGGGTTAACATATGTGTTATGGTCTCATGTTCATTTACCCCATATCCTTTCGTAAAATATAAACGTAAATGTTACATTGCAGGAATAATTATTTATGAAAAAATAAAATTTTCAATAGAGTGGTTTATTGGTAATTGCTTTGAGTTTCATATGATCTTCTGAGGTAAATATTTTCAGTACTTTTAATATTGTCTACAATAATAGACTTGTCCTCAAGTGGGCGCTATTATTGTCCATTATGGTCGCCAATATTTTTCGTATCCGAAACAAAACTTCCGCTATTCTATATGTACTTATTTTGATGAAAACCAAGTTCAAATATTTTAAGTACATGTAAAATGTTGTGATTATGTATCATACCATCAGCGTTGCGTGTAAATGTATTAGGTAATTGATGCGTATGTATATTTCTATATGGTATGAAGAAATAGTTCATGGACTGATGTAAATAAATGTATACAATTGTAAAGCCGAACATTTAGGTAACCCAAGAATCTTTACTTTATTCCTAGAATGTATAATAAATTTGTTTTATTTCAACAATGACATTAACCTTTTCAAGGGTTTAAACAACTTTGGTATTTTTGTATCTTAAAGTCCAAGTGAAATCCAACCCTGGCTTACTTCTAGTGGAGTGCATTTTCTTATATGCAACGAAAGTTGCCCTCAAATTTTGCATGAAGGCTCAATATATATCTGATTACATACGTTAAAAGCTTTGCTTTATTCGAAACGACAGTGGATGTGCTATGTTGCTTCGAAATTGGCCAATTTAGCAAAACCAAATGTGGCAAATTCAAAAGGGTTATGATACCTATAACATCCTTATTCAGTTACATTTATATTTATACCTGCTATTTCATGAAAATGAAATGTACAACAGTTAATGAACTCTTAATTAAAAATTAAAAATGCGTTAACATCACATGAACACATGTGTATTAATGACTGATTATGTATAGCCCTTTTCAAAAAGTGTTGTTATCTTTTCCTTGATTTGAACTCTCCTATCAAATGGTGGTACAAATACTCTTTGCTTCCGGTTATTTCTCGAATTAGTGCAGTTTCACAGTAGAAATTGACATGGTTATCTAAATATGAACAGTTTTATGAACTGTGTTCAGGATGAAGTTGGTTGGATAACCGGAACTGTTTATTTGTATTTAAATGCCGAAACCGAAGGGCGTACCAAATGATTTTTTGAAAAGGCCTATATCCATGTTTCTTTTTAAAAAGGATTACTATGGAAGTAATTTTATTCTCGGGTTTTTCATAAATTTCACTATTTCGTGGGAACTTAAACTCATGGTTTTGAATCATATGTACTTAAACTAGGAATAAATTCTTTTCGTTGGGGAACTTAATTTCGTTATTTATAAGCAAACGAAATCCACGAAAATTGGAACCCCACGAACAAAAGTACTTTTTGAGTTTTACAACATTGGTAAAAATATATATAAAGTTTGAAACAAAGTCGAAAAAAATATATGGTAAAACCAAGCAATTTTTTATGGAACAATGCTTTTGTTGTTGTTCTTCATCCTGAAGTCAGTGTTAGGCATTAACATTTTTTTCATACCTAATTGTAAGTTAAAGACGACTCCTAGCACCGGTGTAAGAGAAATTCATTGCTAGATATGTGTTTGACTCATCGATATAAGATCGTCAACAAACATGAAATAAACTAGCAATACTGTTATCACGACCTCTGCCATCCGGGGTAAAAAAAATTAAGACTAAAAGAAGACATTCACAACATATAAACAACCACAAGATACTCATCGAGTCGGTTGCATGATTGGGGGGGGGGGGGTCAATAATCTCTGACCTTCATATTTTCGGAAATTAATTTGTTAATACATTGCAAAAAGGTATAACCACACATAAATGGAGGGCAAACTTTACATGGTAAACCGAAGTTCAGAGAAAATATTTTAAAAACACAAAACGAACATCTACTTTTTTACCATTTTAAATAACAAATAACAAAATACCGAAGTTACTGTTAATTTAGATTCTGCATATGCACATTTCAACAACTTATGTCTCTCCAGTGCATATAAACAATGAAGGATAAGAAGTAAATGCAAATAAGACAAATCTCTATAAATACATGGTAGAAGTAAGCTTTTTATTGTTGTTCCTCATCTTGAAGTGATTATGAGGCCCTCAACAATAAGCTTTGCACATACGTCATTACCAGTATATATGCTTAAGGAATAAGAATAGATATATCCGTTACCCGTGTTTTGGGTCGTTTTAACCTGGATATGGAATGTTGTCTCCTTGACATTTACCCCATTTCCTTTCTTTTTCATATTAATGAAAGAGGGACTACACATAAACCAACATTCAAACACAATGCTCAACAACTGTTCAAATTTTAAAGCTGTAACTTTTCATACTTCATTTCTTTAAAACGATAATTAAAAGTTAAAAGTTATTTCTCCACTGTAAAATTATGAGTAAAATGAAGTATGCATTCCCTGTTATATATATATATATATATATATATATATATATATATATATATATTATAAAGTACAGTGAAACCTATCTAAACTGAACCCATTTTGAACTCAAGATTTCGTTCGGTTAAGAAAGGTATTCGGTTTACACAGGTTTGAAATTTAAAAAAAATGATACTAAGGGACTTCAAAATGAATTTGGTTTAGACAGGTTTCCTGTTAAGTCAGGGTTCGGTTTAGACAGGTTTCACTGTACATCAAAATCCGATCCAGCCTGGATAGAAAAAGTCCTCGTATGTAAGCCTTTTTGCGAATGCTGATCCAGGTTTTGCCGGCCATTTGAAATAAATTACCTCTCCGCCAGCCAACCAACCACTCCACCAACCAAATGTTCCAACCGTAGATATAACATGGTCACATGATGCTAACGTTGCCATGTCCATCTCCGGACTACCATTAATATATTCAACTGTAATGTTTGAAGGCATATTTTCCTTTGTCCATTTCATTCCGTTTGATGCAACAATAAAGATAACATTCTTATATTTCCTCTGGAAGTAGGATACAGATTTTTGGAGATATTCAGGTGTGGCCATATTGCAATATTCTAATCTTAATTTGTCTCCCCTTCTTACATGGACGCCAACTAGTGTTGCGTTGCTTCTTGACTGAACACTAAATTTTTGTAAAATTTTATTTATAGTTTTATTCACAGAAGTCTGGATATGTTGTCGGAATACAAGTTGCTTTTTTATTTCTGATGTGTAATTGTAAAAATATTTATATGACTCTAAGTAAACACCGATTCTGTAGTTTTTACTGGTATTGAAATTTAGCAAATCCCTTTCATATGTTGCGGATTTTTTTTCTATTTTATTCTTTAATTTACTGCAAAAAGTGTCATTATTAGTTGTTTTTACCGTTAAATTAAAAACTCGATTGACTAACATATTTTTACCAACAACAAAATTCATATTTGTCGATTTTGCAATTCCAAGTACAGAAGCAAACATGAAAATTTGATTTCCAAGTCCACCAATCGCATACGGACATAATATTCCATGCTTATCTCCCTTTCTTATCTGTTTACGGTGTGCATTCTTTGTAGGCCTGGACGTAGATACAATGTTTACATTTTTATTTTTCCACATATTGTGTCCTGTTGTATATCCAGACACCTGATTATCATCCCACATAGCGTATCTTTTATATGGTAATGCTATGTATGGACAGGTCACTGAAATTTCACTCCTAAGAATGATAAGTCCGGATATAGATAAAACAATTAAAAGACCTGTAATAAAGTAGATAAAATTAAAAGAGCATATAGTCGAGACGACGTAGAAAGATATTTGTGTTTGGTTACCAACTCAACTGACAACATTATACAATTTTTAATCTAAATATTAGGCAATACATCGGCAAACGAATACCGAAGCTAGATCGAGGTAAGGGAAAATTCCAAAATCATAAATCCAAAATCACGGCAATTCACAGCAACACGAATTGAGAAAGTATGACAAAGACATAACAAACAAACAAAAATAAACAAAAACGCCACAAAACTAAAGCACTAACAATGTGAACCCCTATAAAAACTGAGGTATCATCAGGTGCTCCGGAAGGATAAACATGATCTGCTCCGCGCATGGCACCAATCACAATACCGGTGAAAAGTCCGATTTTGTCACAGTCGGTGTTAGTTAGTCCGGAAACATCTCTGGATCTACCCAAAGATATCTGTTCTCATTTGTGAAACAGAAACGTTGTAATGGTCTGTCAAATCGTGGTGACGACCGTAAAACTTCTGAAGTGACAATTGCAACAGTGACTGAACATACCCTTGATGTAAAAGTTTTTGAGACAGTAATTTCGCTCTGTTGACAAAATCGCTGTACAAACTACAGGCACGGCAATAGCGAATGAGCTGTGATATGTACACGCCATATGCCGTAGAAGTGGGAATATTACTGCTCAAAAACGGGAAGTTCACTATTGGAAAGTCGAAATCATCAAGCTTATCGTAAAGTTTTGTTTTCAGACGTGCAGAGTTGTCAATGTAGAGGTATAGGTCCAGGTATGATGGTGTATCAGTGGTCTCTTTAATTTCGAGTTCATTTGGGTATATAAGATGAAGGTTATCCTTAAATTGAGGATTGTTCAATGAAAGAACATCATCTATATAACGGAAACTGAAATTAAAGGATTTGGGTACCTTGTTGTCTTTTTTTTCTGAACTAGCCCTTGTATGAACCTGGCTTCATACGAATAAAGAAACAAATCTGCTAAAAGTAGCGCACAATTAGTCCCCATAGGTATCCCTATTGTCTGCTGGAAAATTGAAGGATATGGAGTAAATGCACTTTAGACAAAGTATCTACAAATACATGGTAAAACAAAGCAATGGAACGACACTTTAATTGCTGCTCTTCATTTTGAAGTCAAAATGAGGCCTTAAACAATGAACTTTCCTTATTCCTAAAAGTAAGTTCAAGACGGCTTCTAGCAACGGTTTGAAGGGTTTGAACGGAATAAATTGCTAATTGTCGATCGAGCAACGCCACATCCATGTTCTCCATTATCCATGAATGAGGGGGTATGACCGTATCCATGCAAGCTTTAAAACATTAAATTAGCTGCCAAGTTCCTACCACAGCTGCAATCGGTTGCCCGACAAAAATACTAACAGGAAACAATCAAAACACCGAAACAACCACATGGCAGTCGTCGAGTCAAAAGTAAGAAAACTTGACATATAGATAATGAGACACTAAACAGGTGGTCAGTATAGCAATTTAATAAAACAAAAACAAAAATAACTAGTATTAATTGTGTTTGGATGCAAACACAAGAAGTCTCCCAAACGAACTCTCATATCAGAATTCAAAGGCTTTCGATGAGATCCAAATATTCTAAGGAATCTTCCTGTCAAATTTTAATCAATTGTGAGCACTTTTGGATTTTCCCGCTTTTTTCCTGTTTCCATGGCAACAGGAACCAATTTGAAGTCTTGGAGACCAGAAGCCAATTCTATAGATGTAAGGCAACCTTCCTTTAAAATTTCATCCAATTCTGAGCACTTTGATTTTCCCGCCTTTTTTATCATTTCCATGGCACCGGTTGCCATTTTAAAGTCTTGGAGACCAGAAGTCAATTCTACACATATAAAGCAATCTTCCTGTAAAATTTCATCCAATTCTGAGCACTTTGATTTTCCCGCCTTTTTTACCATTTCCATGGCACCGGTTGTCATTTTGAAGTCTTGGAGACCAGAAGTCAGTTCTACACATGTAAAGCAACCTTCCTGTAAAATTTCATCCTATTCTGAGCACTTTGATTTTCCCACCTTTTTTACCATTTCCATGGCACCGGTTGCCATTTTGAATTCTTGGAGACCAGAAGTCACTTCTACACATGATAGGCAACCTTCCTGTAAAATTTCATCCAATTCTGAGCACTTTGATTTTCCCGCCTTTTTTACCATTTCCATGGCACCGGTCGACATTTTGAAAATTCCAAGACCAGAAAGACCATCTAGGCATAGGTATCTATCATCCCACAAAGTTTCAGAAAGTTTGGACCACTGGTGTCCGAGAAACGGGTTGGACAAACTTTTGGCGGAAAACGGAAGAAGAAGAAAAATAATAAAAACTAGTATTAATTGTGTTTGGATGCAAACACAAGAAATCTCTCAAACGAACTTCCATATCAGAATTCAAAGGCTTTAGATGAGATCCACAGATTTTAAACATCCTTCCTCTTAAATTTCATTCAATTATGAGCACTTGGGATTTTCCCGCCTTTTTTACCGTTTCCATGGCAGCGGTTGCCATTTCGAAATCTTGGAGTCTAGAACCCAATCGTAAACATGCTAGGCAACCTTCCTGTAAAATTTCAACCAATTCTGAGCACTTTGATTTTCCCGCCTTTTTTACCGTTTCCATGGCAACGGTCGCCATTTTGAAGTCTTGGAGACCGGAATCCAGTTCTACACATGTAAGGCAACCTTCCTATAAAATTTCATCCAATTCTGAGCACTTTGATTTTCCCGCCTTTTTTACCGTTTTCATGGCAACGGTCGCCATTTTGGAAATTCCGAAAACTTTAGGATCAACTTTGGGTCCATATCTATCATGCCATGAAGTTTCATGAAGTTTGGGTCACTGGTCTCTGAAAAATCGTGCGGACAATTTGGAGGCGGAAAACGGAAGAAGAAAAATAATAATAAGAATAACAAGTGATAATTGTGTTTGGATGCAAACACAGAAGTCGCCCAAACACCCCCATATTAGAAGTCCTGCAAATTTCGACATCATCTTTCGTTAGTTTCCTGCAACTTCGAGAACTTCTATTTCCCGCCTTTTATCCGTTTCCGTGGCAACGGCCGCCATTTTAAAGATTTTTATCCTCAAAACATGTTCTCCATCCTTTACCCAATCTTTATGTAAAATTTCACCCAATTCAGAGCACTTTTAATTTTCCCGCCCTTTCCCTGTTTCCATGGCAACGGCCGCCATTTTGAAAATTTGACCCTCAAAACATCCTCACCAATTCTTACACAACCTTCCTGTAAAATTTTATTCAATTCTGAGCACTTTTAATTTTCCCGCCTTTTTCCATTTCCATGGCAACGGCGGCCATTTTGAAAATTCCGACACTTGAGTGCACCTCTCGGGGTGCGGGTCTACCTTCCTATGAAGTTTGGTGAAGGTTGGGCAAACGGTCTCCGAGAATTTGGTCGGACAAGATTACGGCAAGAAGAAGAAGAGGAATAATAATAATAATAATAATAATAATAATAATAATAAGAAACGGTGCAAACACAATAAGTCGCCAAACTTTGTTTGGGCGACTTAATAAGAAACGCAGCAAAAACAATAAGTCTCCCCAAACTTCGTTTGAGAGACTTAATTACCACAATTTGAAAGAACAATAGTGTACTCATTTGAAAAAATTCTCTCACGCAGAAGTACACCTTAACTGAAAAGTATATAGAGCATACATTTCATAAGTAAATATCTTTAATAGAAAAACATATCCAAATTCATAAAATCGATAAATCGAAAATCTTGGGAATGAATATACAATTTTCCATTTAATTGTTAAGAAATTATATGTTGTTACTAAGCCTGACATTGTTTTCCTAAAAAAAGTGTGGATGCAATGTTACTCCTTCTTTTTTGGGTTATAAAAAGTTTGGACTGATTTTTTGCAGTGTATTAAAACGTATCTATGAATACGAGAATTTGGTTTGTCAAAACCATCAGTTCGCAGCGTCGAATGTTACTCACTCAAAACAGAAACTTTTGCTGCAAAGCGGGGATACGGTCAATACGGTCAACAAATTGCCGAAAGTACATTAAACGTATCTATTAGAGTTTGATGGTTTTAACTACAATTGGTCGAGCACCATGGATGGCTCAAACCCCTTTTATTGTCCCTTAACTGAGTATTCATCGCACATTAAACGCCGGTAAAGCTAACACCCCTATTGCTTGCACTGTTTTCATCAGTCACTTGTGTGATCGAGCCATCAACGTTAATGTATATAAATATACTAGCACTAAATGAATATTGATTAAAAATTTGATATTGTTCACACACTTTGACATAAAACTCTCAGAGATACGTAAGACGTTTCAGTCTGCAGTAAAGTTAAACCTCAAGAAAAAGCAACGTGTTGCAAGATATTTACGCTGCTGAGATTTTCATTTATCGGCAATATGTACATTTTCTCTTTGATCTTACTGACTGATATTGTCAGTATCTCCGTACTGACCTGATACAAGAAAATATCAGGCAATGACGTCAGGAAATTGACATCATGACTCTTACGATGTTGTCGATAAAAACAATAATGGTAGTTTTGAAGGTCTCGACAGAAAATATCACTAGTATCACAGCTCGTCCTATCGGACTCGCCGCGATACGGTGATATTTTCTATTTCGACCTTCAAAACTACCATTATTCTATATAACAATGTTACACATCCTTTTGCATATGCAGAAAATAAATTAACAGTAATTTCGGTATTTAGTTATTTGGTATTGTACTGCCGTTGTTTTATTGTTTGACAATAATGAAAAAAATTGTCAACTATGAAAGTTTCATAGGACCAGCATCCCCACAGAATTATACCATATCCACAGGATTGGCAATATTGTAAACAAAAAAGAAAAGATTTAGAAGGCAAATATCGACCCAAGGTATAGCTTTATAATGGTGACAGTAGTGTCAACAAAAAGTTCTACGAAGCCAACATTGCCACAAAATTACAAAGCATTCACAGTGTCAACAGAACACGATTAAGAAGCCTAGCAGTCACACAAAGAGATATATAAACAATTAAAAGATGTGAAAAAAATGCACATAACACAAAGAACCAAGTAACTGAACAGCGGTTTTATTGTTGTTCTTCATCTTGAAGTCACCGCGAGGCCTTCAACAATGAGCTATGTTCATATATCGTAGTAAGTTCAATTTAGTTCAAAAAGCATTCATAAGGATGACAATATTTCCAGCAAAAGATGTGAAACAACGGCAGTAGAATACCGAAGGAAATAAGGAGTGACATTTTCAAAAATCGAAGTCCAAAGGCATGGCCAAAACGAAAACACAGAAAACAATGCCGCCAGACACAAAAAAAACGACGCTAGACAGAAGCACAGCACAGAAACAGAAATCACAACATTAAAAACAAAGCACTCACAGTGTGAACTCCAATGAAACTGGGAGTGACATCAGGTGCTCCGGAAGGGTAAGCATATCCTGCTCTGTGAAAGGAGGCCAACAGCTACAAAAAAAATCCTTTACAAGGACGACATGTGTTAACACAAAAAAAAATGCAAGTAGCCACACAAAAGATAAAGTTGTTGTTATAATGACAATATTGTCAGAAGAAGATGATTCAAGAGGAATGCAGACAGAACGAGAGAAAGAAAAACATTCACAAGGATAGCATTAGTTAACAAATAAAGGGATATCGTGTAAATGTACATGGGACAAAATCCCTATAAATACGTTGCAAGAATAAGCAAGATTTAGATTAGTATCTGTATAAGCTGCAATATTTAACCTTGCGGTCGTTGAGAACGTGTCACCAGAAAAGAGCCAACCCCAACAAATACATCTTCTATAATAGGGTCTGTAAGTCTCGTCATGTGACAGATAACTGTCTTGCAAAAAATGCATACCTTGAAAATTTACATATAAAAGACAGCTTTTGTAAAACGTTTGAGGCCTTTTTATCAAAAATAAATTTTGATCATGTTTGGAAAAA
>MJUU01065835.1:42613-60104 GCA_002080025.1 Modiolus philippinarum
AGGGGCCGCTATCTAAATCTACCCCTAAATCAACGAATTTGCCCCTTATGTAAGGATGGGGTAGAAGATGAGTTTCATTTTACCATTAAATGTCCATCTTTATCAAAATCAAGGGAAGAACTATTTAACAAATTAACTGATGTCATTCCTGCTTTTGCTAGTATGGATCCATATGAAAAATTTAACTTTATTTTTACAGTATCCGATCTAGATTTGTGAAAAATATGTATAACTGGTGTTTATAACATGTATAAATTGAACATGGAGCTGAAGGGCTATAATATTTGATAGATATATTTTTTTTTATTATTTTATATTTTACATATAGAATTATTAATGATCTAGTTATTGTTTATATTGAACATCTTCTCTGCAGTTAAGGACTATGTTGTAGAATATACTAGTATGTGTTCTTATGATTGTTTTGTGTTATTTTTGTTCCTTTGTGTTGTCATGTTATTTGTGCCTGGTTATAATCCTTGTAATTTGGATTCATGCCAATAAAGTATTTGATTTGATTTGTGACACCGAGAGACTACGATAAAACTGCTATTTGAAACGTTTCCCGCAAAAATATGACGTTGCAAGATTATGAAGTTCACATTTCTTGTCCGAAACGTCATATATTTTTGTTTAAAATGCAACTTCCGGGTACAAATCATGTTCCCGGAAGTTCCAAAATTGAACGAGTCTTACAGACCCTATCGGGATAATAGGAAATATCAACCTATCTGGAAACAAGATGAGTCGTGGCTCTCGGTGGTAATTTAAACTCACACCATATGTATAACAGTTTGATAGACTTATCGATGTACTTTAAAACAAATCATCGCAACGCTCCTTTTAACATGTTCAAATGGAAAGTTTACCCTTTCAACAAATCGTCCATTTATATAAACAAATTTCATCACAAGGACCCCAAAAAACCAGAACAGCATTAGAATGATAAAGAATATTGGTAATGCAAAGGATTTCAAAACAAAAGAACACATAGGCAAGAGTCGTCTTTCATCCTTTTGACAACGGAAACTCCATGTTAGTTCAGTGATTGAACTCGTAAAATCGGGTATGAATCTATTTTTAAAATCAGGTTTGAAATAGATTCGAAATAGAACACTGGGTAGACTTGCTACAAGTATAGGTACTCCAACGAAGACTTGTAAGCAAAGTTTGATGATTTATCAATTTTCATTGCACAAATACATAATGATGACATGGTGCATGAAGACGCACGTTCAGTGTTGTATTTAAATTACAACCTATACTTTTCAACTGCAAAGTTTAAAATAGATTCAAGAATGCACGCAGGTGCACGGCAATTTTAACTTTTACTTGTTTTTGTAGTTTTCTTGAATTTTCGTCGTAATTTATCTTAATTAGTGGCCAAAGCGCCGAAACTCCAAATAATTTTGAACCAGTTCTTCCTTAGCTCTTAATACAACTGGTAAATGCGAAGAAAACAGATACCGGAAGTAGAAAAATTGTGATTTTTTAAAATTATTTTAATTAATCCTTAATTGAACTTTTTTGGAGATTAAAAGTGGAAGCAGATAACTATCTTTTTGTACCGTTATATTCATTGAATGCAAACATTCAATTTTTTCGTTGGAGTACCTACTTTGTATTTGATAACATTTCCCCTTTTAATATTATCAGTATTGTATCCAACTGTTCCCTCTATCAATGAGCTACAAAAAGGTTCTGCAGCTTTGACTCTCTCATGGCTAACTTTTTATCAAAGGGCCTCAAAATATAATTAATAGAAAGGGACTTGAAGCAAGTCTAAACAATGGGGGTAATAACAAAAGTACCGAACAGAATTGTCCAGAGCCCAAGTCCATGAGACAAAAAGACAAATTAGGCATAAACCACCGGAAAACTGTCGACAGAAATGGTCCTGCCTTGGTACAAGCATTTCAATAGAAATGGTGGTTAAACCGGTTGTCTGGCATGCCAAACCTCCCCTTCCATCGCCGTAGTGTCCGGAAGCAACTCAGAAGCACTTACTATTGAAAGGTCGTAGAGAGTTAACAGATATTATCGTTAACAGATATTATCATCCCCGCACTAAGTAATAAAAGATTCTTGAATCAGAGTTCAGACCGAAACTTCAAATCAAACAATAAAAGCGTTGTTGCATTGCCTGGTTCTTCCATGTATTTTTAGAGATCTTTTATTGTTTATTCAAATGGACTATTCACTTTCCGAATTTTCTTCATTGTGATTCTTTTAGCCTTTCATAAACAGAGACGTAATAAGGATGTTCGCTAGTCATATTTTGGAATTTCTGCCAGATCCTCGGACTCTTATTAGTTTTCTGCGTTCAAAAAACATTATAACTTTTTGCTTCTTTAGGAGATTTGTGACAATTTTCTAGAAATCCTGTTTATTTTGTCAAATTTGTTCATGGATAAACCATATTTTTAATCATTTAAAAACTAGATGTTGTCTGATACGACAGATATCCCTGCACTCCCTTATTTTTACTAAAAGATTTCTACGATATATGATTGCTAAGCAGAATTACGAAAGATAACTCGTCTCTGAGCATTTCGGGAAATTTACCAAGATTGGAATCAATATTTTTGAATCCAATTGTTGAAAATGTTTGTCATAAACTACACAAATAATTGAAGTACAGTTGCTAGGTAGACTTCCAAAAATAAGTGGTCTTTGAGACCTTCAGGAATTAACCAAAATTAAAATCAATCATTTTTTTAATCCAATTGATGAAAATGATTGTCCTAAACTACACAACATTTTAAGTATGGTTGCTAGGTAGCATTAAAAAAGAAATAAGTGGTCTTTTAGACTTTCAGGAAATTTACCAAAATTGGAATCAAATAGTTTGAAATCCAATTGATGAAAATGTCTGTCCTAAACTACACAAACATTTTAAGTATAGTTGCTAGGTAGAATTCCAAAAAAGTGGTCTTTGAGACTTTCAGGAAATTTACCAAAATTAGAACTCCCTTTAAGAATCCAAAGTTTTCAGAATTTAAATTTATATCAAGAATTTCATTTTATACCAAACACGTGTCAGAATATAAGATATAACAAAATTTCAAAAAACTTGTGTCTTTGATATTTTTAGGAAATTTACCAAAGCTGGAACCAGAACCAAAAATTCAAAAACCTTATTGCAAATCTACAGACTATATGCAACTATTTTGAATAAAAAAAATTTCATCCCTAAATCCAAAAATGAAGTTTGCGTCACATGCCCCACGTGTAAAATCTTTGGGTGTTTGCCAAAATTGACATCTTGGGCCTCTTGTTTGCAACAAGATAAAGATTAAAAAAATCGAAAGCTTTTTGCACATCTGCAGACATTCTGCAACAATTCTAAAAATATTTTAATCCCTAAATCCAAAACTGTAGGAGGAGTTCGCGTCACATGCAACATATATCAAAATCGACATCTTGGGCCTCTTGTTTGCATTCACACCAATATCAAAAATCAAAAATCTCGTTGCGCATCTGCAGCATATGTGCAACAATTCTATAACAAAATTTAAACCCTAATTCCAAAAATGTAGGAGTTGTTCGCGTCACATCGTTACGGACAGACGGAGGCGAAAACAAAAATCCCCGAACTTTCTTCAGAAAGTGCAGGGAAAACGTTATTTTTTTCTCTCTTAAATTACTTTTCTTTTAGTTTTCATACATTAAATAACATTGATATGAAATCCTATTTTTTTCAAATTGACCGAGAACATCTGTAGACGCAAAAATAAAAGAAATAGAAATACTGCAAAAAGGTCGAAAAGTAAGTGAGAACCGAACCGTCAATCAAAAGAACGAACAATCCATGGACAATGGCAAAATCAGACACACTAAGAAACAAGGACACCACTTGAATACGGGACAAAAAAAAGAAAACTGAAGACACACATACAGATGAACAACACGCACCCAATAAAAAACCATGGGTGAGATCAGGTGTACCGGTAGAGTAAGCATCTTCTTCTTCTTATAAGAAATCCGCCGTGTTGAACATGTCAACTCCAGTAGTAAAGTCGAATCGGATAGAGGAAAACAAACTTTAGTCGTTGAGGGAAAGATATGTTCTCATCTCGAAAACAGATATCCCATAGCGATCCACAAGATCGTGATGTCGACCGTAAAACTTCAGTAGTGATGACTTTAAGTTTTTTGCAACGTCCCTTGCTTAAGTTGTCCATTTGTAAGCAACTGAGCTCTATCAAGGAAGTCACTGTAACAACCACAAGCCCTTAAGTAGCGAATGAAAATTGTGAGATGTAAACTCCATATGTTGGTGCTTTTGGAATGTTGCAGATTACATGTTTCAGAAAATAGCGCAATGACACAAAATAATGCAATTACAATTGAAAAGCTAGAACAATTATTCAGGTGTCAAACTATCGACCCCTCTTACTTATTTCAGTTATAAGTTTGGTATTATATTGAGTAATCTGCATTAAATCATGAAGCATCTTGGAATACATTAAGGCAGCATACAAGCTCCCCTTATGTTTATATTATTTATAAATGACATTATGTGAACATGTTATGTTTCAGCAGTTCAACTTTTGCTGATGACTGTATTTCATTCGTGCACAAAGGTAAAGACTTGGATTACAAGCAAAAATGGAAGTCGAATCGGCAGACAGAAATCAACATCCAACAATGCCAGTCACAAAAAGACATAGCATAGAACCTGATATTGATATAGATAGTCATATCCTGGAGGAATTCGACTAAACAAAAATCTTGACGTAACAATTAGAAAACAGTCAACTGCAATTATCACATCCGGTATATTGTAAACTAAACCTATTCCATTAAGTTTTTTTCTTCTTCTGCAACACAATCTGAGTTCTCGTGGAAACCAGAAGAAACTAAAAGTACGAACAATAAACAGCTTTGATTTAAAAATAGTAGGTAGAACTAACGACGTGACACAACTGTTAAAGTGGAAGTCTAGACCATCAACAATTCTACCATAGTACTATTTGCGAGAACAGATACGTAAAAATGGTCATCTTTCCAAAATAGCATATGGATCCGGTATAAATTGCCCATCAGCTCATACTATGGATCCAGTTAATCAATTCAAAAGGGTAGGGTGCAAAACGTAAAACTTTTAGATGTGCCACTGTTTTAATATGTTTTCATAGCTAAGCTTTATATTGTACATCAAGAACACTTAAGCTCTGTGGTTTTACTTACATTAAAAATATAATGGCAAACCTCTGAATCACTATACTGTATCGAAATAATTTATGAATACTTCTTTGTTGTTAGTTTGGTCCAGGTTGCTTTCAACCCAATAAAATGATGATAATATGACACTGATTTAACGGCAACTTCACGTTTTATTACATGTGATTGACCCTATTCTAATAACAAAATACTGAAATTACTGTATATTAATTTCTGCATATTATGACCATTTCGACAACTTAGGTCTCTTCCGTGCAGATCAAACCAAACCATTTGGACATCAATAAACCGAAATATGTGTGAAAAGTTGATAGATAACAAATTACCAATTTAATCTAACATAAACCAAAGAGGGAGATACTCCTTAGTTTTTAACAAAATTTTCTTAGATTTAGATATTGTAAGTTTCCAAATAAAGTCGGTTTTCAGGTTTTAAATGTACAAAACTTAAGAATTGCCAATATGGGGGAAAATATTGATAAAAAATCTGTAAATACCTAAACAACAGGGGCGAGAGGTTATTATAAATCTTCTTGTGAACTCGTTACCACTCTTCATGGTGTCTTTGTTGACATAAAATTCTGTAAAATACATAAACGACAAGATAATTATTATTTCTGTAATGATATGTAAAGTTTACACTGGTTATGACCGTTTAGATAAATTTTCATATTCAACATATCTTGAATGAAGCCCCGTGCTATTTCCCGCCAAATCTTTTCGGAATACTATTTTCGGTGGTTATCATTTATCATTAAAGAAAAAGATTAAACCACTTTATCCTGATTATTAACCATATTCTATGCACTCTAGATAGTTGCATTTAATAATGTTAAAAAGCTTGGCAAGTATCGCAATTAAGGTTACACTTAAGTCAAAAATTATAACACCGAATAAACATAATACATTTGCCTATATTTCTCAAGCTACATGAAATATAGTAATAAATCATGAAGAAATATATTCTTTTAAACATAATGTACATGTACTCATTGCATAAATTGTAGAATGATTTAAATTAAAAATTTTATAACCAAATCTTTTCGTTGGGTACACACTCAAATTAAAAAAAAACAGGAGGTCTGGAAAACGATTAATTCTCGTTGAAATAGTTCTGGACGAAAACTATGCTGTATAATGCAGGGCAAGCTAACATTGGCTTGCTAGTTGTTTTAAGGCAGTCTGGCAATTTCTGACCTGAATGTGTGGAATTACTTCCCTTATGTACCAAAATTGAACAGAATCTTGACAATAAACAGTAGTACCAAATAATTGGCATTAGCTTGCCCTTCCTTAGATATTTTAGTAATCGTCCACAACAATTATGAAACAAATTAGTTTTTTTTCAGACCTCCTGATTTTTTTGAAAATTAAGTGCTTACCAAATGAAAAGATTCGCCTATGAAACAATTTATTTACAATTTCCACAGTGTGTACGTGTAATTATGTTTAAAAGAGTGCATTTCGCAATGATATTTTACTGCATTTCTTGCAGCTTTAGAAATACAGACAAATATTTAATGTTTATTGAGTGTCCTAATTTTTAGACTATAGTGGAACCTGAAAATATGTTAAAATTTAACTATCTCTAGTGAATAAAATATAGTAATGAACGTGATCTTGGGTTGTAATTTATATATATTAATGACATCACTTCATTATCACGTTTGTTACAGGGGATTTTAATTATTGAAAGCACTTGAAAATGAGCATGGGAAAACTAAGGACTTAAATTTACTTGGCATTTCAGAAAGTCACGATACACTTCTAAAAAAGTAAAACTCCTTACAGTCATTTTATAGTTAGCTTGACCAGTGTGGCTGGCAGACATAAAGTCAGTCTATAACTTTTACTGCTGGACTAATAATTGGTCTTCATTACCTTTTGTGGACTAATTTGTATCTATAGAAATGCATTTAGTAACAGATATGTTTGTTTGGTTATATAATCCCTAACACCTTCATTGAGATTTATCTAGTAGCACCTGATCTTGCCAAGTAATATGTTTGTTTAGTTTTTAATCCAATTAAATATGATAACTAATCTTGACACCTTTACAGCTTGTCAATGCTTTAAGGAACAAGTTTTTTAAAAATTGTTTTGTAAAAGGCAATCATTTTTTTATTGGGATTAGTGAGCCAAACAGGAAGATTTTGTGCTATATGAAGTGTTACTAAATACATTTCTAAAGGTTAAACAAGATGACAAAAGATAATAATAGTTAATTATCAGTCAAGCAGACAGTTTTGCAGTGGTTTAAACAGACTGATAGTCAGTCTGGTCAACGTATCTATATAATGACTGTAATTTTCCTTAACAAGTACACATAAGTTACTCTAGATAAGTTGAACAACAAATACTAATAGTGCGTTAACTCATAGAAATTCATGATATGATATTAAGAAAAGAAAATGTTTCAAAGTGCTTTCATACAAAAATAAGTCAAACTGTAGTTGGAATTAAAAAAAAAGTCATTTCAACAATTCAGCCAAGGTCGATTCCCCATCGGTAAGTCCCACACTGGGCCATAAGCCCAGTATTCATATACCTGTGCGAAAACGGATTTTATTTCGAAACTTGCAATATTTAGAATTTAGATATTTTTGGATAAGAACGAAGGAGGTTTTAAAATTTATGAAAGGGTATGAATTTCCCTTTATCGTTAACTGTCAAACGCCTCTTTTCAGTTATCTTTTCAGTTATCGTGAAGATATAGATTCCACAACCGTGCATCTAGTGCGAAACACATTTCTCCACTAGAAAAAAGTTAAATTTTCCAATGTTTTTAACGCGAGGCTTGCCGATTCAGGAATCTGTTTCTGTAATGATTTCAAGGAAATTTTTCGACAAAATCATGACCCAACGATTTTCTGCTTGACCCGAAATAGATGTATTCTTTTTGTGTAAAGATAATTTAATTCAAATAAACAATATATAAATATACACAATAAATAAATACAGAATATGGATTGGAAAACAAGCGATGTCCTGCATTTATTTATTGTGTATTCTTTTCAGCATGACGTCATCAAATATGGTCGCAATGTTTTCATGGCATCACAATGGTAAAGTAGGAAAACGGCAAGCGTAATTTACAAATAATTGATTTCCGACAAATCAGTGACCAAGAACAAACTTTTCTCTATAGAGAAGAGAAAGGAGTATCGTAAAAAATAGGACTAGAATAAAAGAATAATAAATATACTTTTCCGTTCAGTTTTGTACTTACCTGTAGGAAAAATTATAACTTGCCTGTAGACTGAGCGAAACCCTAGTTAAAATGGGGAAAATGTATGATTAGAATGAAAAATCTTGCCTTTAGTTTTGAAAAGCTTTGCTTATCAAATAACATTAGCAAACAATTTTGAAAATTCATGTAAAAATTCTGATATATCAGACGTCAAAATTTTGAGGGAAAATGGTCCTCTAATGTTTTCCTTTATTTAGTATTAGCTGTTAATATGCCTTGAAATATATGAAACTATAATATGGGACCTCTGAGTCGTGTTCAAACCGGGATACATTTCTGATACTATACGAAAAAATCACTACATAAATACATTGAGAGGGAATCACTAATTAATAAACACTGTTGAACTAAGGGGATTTATATTGACTTTCGGTTAATTGTTTTTCGACAATTAAAATTTTGTTAAACAATTGTCATGTAGGAACAACTAAATATATACGCTTCAATGTCCTAATTATTCTGTGTTTTTAGCGGTATATATTTCTTTCAATAAGTGAAGAATCCAGTCACTCCGTCTCACCGGTATTTGAGGCGATCGTTTCTGTCTCCAATTACACAAGAGTTCCCATAAGAAATTGATGAGATTGTGTACATTGTCTATTGTAAAGTGATTTATGACAACGAAAATATGATCCGTGCAAAAAAATATTTAACCCTGTTTGAATTGATAAAACCCGGGATATATATGGAATATTTCTGAAAACTAAATATCATACTCCCTTAATTTACATTCTCATATCAGAAGAAAATTCCTTGAAAGCTGAAATTATTTCTGAATAGATTTCAGAGATATTGGTTATTTCTCTACCCCTGGCAACCACTTTCAAGTATAAATATGTACATACAAACACAAGAATTCTGTTTATTTTTTGGACATGAACTTACCTCGTATTTGCCATATGGATTTTTCTCTACTTCTTAATTAAACTGACAAATAAGCCTTTATCAATTTTAATGAAATTTGTCACAAGATTAGTGTTTGAATTGAAAGTTAAACTTTATCAATATTAATAAATTCGCTACGAATATCCGTTTTGATAAAGGTTGTGATTTTTATTTATCTTTCAATGTTGAAAGATGAGCTATATTTTTTTTTGTAAGCATCTGTCTGTGAAAGCTAAATATTTTCATTTCTTCTGAAAAAGTGAGGATTGTTACGGGTGATATTTCCGATTTTAACAGTTAGATATTATACATTTGAGACAGAGATATGATATATTTTAATCATGGGATAAGGAATATTTCAATAACTATTAGGATAGTTTCCGTTTTCAAATGAATATTTTATTCCAGACCTACTGGGATATGGGAATTTTGGAGCCCCCCCCCCCAAAAAAAAAAAATAATAATAAAAACAAGACTCATAAGTAAGTCTTACTCTCCCGTAAATGAAATTTTCAGACCATACGCGTATATGGACCGTACTACTGCGTTCCCTACCGAACTAGTCTACGCATATACTTCAATCATAAGTGTATTCACATATGGTCTTGTACAACCTGGACCACAGGAGTCTTATACGAGTTTTTAAAAGACCTGATAGGCATCCCGTTTATTATATATACTATTATGTAGTTTTTAGTCGTCCATCATTACTTTTGGTTTGAAAATCTAATTATAGAAACGACCTTTACTGTAGCATCTCATATTTCCAGTTGACTGCTTTTTATTGATTGATAATAGCTGATTGAATGGCATTTTCAGATCTTCATCTATTGAGCCGTATTATACAGAAATACCAAAACCAGTTTAACACATCAAAAGACGGAAGGAGTAAAATAGGTTGTAGTTCCTGGATTCGCCGTTTCAAAAACTGGTGAATTGTGGGTACATTGAATGTTTTTCAAATTTTTTGTGTACGTACAATCGATTTTCAACCATTGATGTTAAATTATATACGTTCTTGACCAATCATAATATTTTGGTGTACGCTTTACCCATAATTCTTCAGTTTCTGGAACGGCGAATTCTTTGATTGTCACTGAAACGATTCAGATATAGGTAAGGGCACAAAATGTTTTTCATAATTTACATTGGTACTGTTTTAGTTCTAAAGAAGTGGCTTGTACCATAGATTTTAATTGGTCTTGTCTAAGGGTTAGAAAATGATATGAACCAATTAGCTACCAAACATATCTTTCAAATCAATAAATATCTCACTTATAGTGTGGCGGATGTCGTTAGCGGGGACATGCTTACCCTTGCGGAGCGCTTGATTTCACCGGTTTTCATCGTAGATCGACAAGAAAAGCCTAACCTTACTCTTACTGTGAAGGGATTTCCTAGTTACATATCTTCGATATTAGATCGGAAGTTTATGATTTCTGAACACGTCGGAAGAAAGATGCCAAAAAAGGGACTGAAAGAAAAATATTAAATAAAAAATCAAAGACGGCAGTACAAAGTTCAAACATATGAAGGCAAAAGGGCAATGATGAAACAGAAACAAAAATTAATTTGAACGCTACAATTATAAAACTCGAGCGGTGTTAACCGTAGTAAAAAAACGAAGGTATATCCTAGGGATTGAATTTGATCTGCTCAACATTTGGAACCCATCACAATGTCTTGTTAAAGGGACAGGCAATGTTTTCAAGTTCTTTCATAATCTATAATTAAAGATATAAAGGAAAAAAACCTAGACGATTTCGTAACTTCATTGATTTTTTCAAATATCTTTTGATATTTTCTGCTGTTAACAGAGCAGGACATGCTTACCCTTCCGGAGCACCTGATGTCACTCTCAGTTTTACACTGTGAGCGCTCTGTTTTGAATGTTATGATTTCTGTTTCTGTGCTTTGTATATGTCTAAGTTCATTATTTTGTGTCTAACGTCACTGTTTTCTCTGTTCTCGTTTTGTCCATGCCTTTGGACTTCGATTTTTTTTTAAATTTCACTTCTTTGTTCCTTCGGTTTTCTACTGCCGTTGTTTGTATCAAAATACCAAAGTTAATATAGATTTAATTTCTGTATATGGCCGTTTCGACAACATATGTCTTTGAAGTTCAGATCAAAACATTAGCTGTCTCACGTCCTTGTTTTGTCTTTGTTTTTGCCATGTCTGTGGACTTCGATTTTTGTAGTCACTTGTTCCATCGGTATTTTACTGCCGTTATTTGGAAAATCCCTTATGAAAAATGTTAAATTTGATAGGGAGTAAATAACCTTATCATCATTTTTTTCTCTTTTTTTCCTAATAATTCTTGCATGAGCATTAGTCGAAATATTCGAGTGTTTTTGAACTTTCAGTGTGTATCCCCAGAAATAATTTTAAAAAGAAAAAAATGATTAAACAACTTGCTCTAGACGAAGTTTAAATAACAAAATGGTGGAGTAAATGTGAATTTACTTTCTGCATATGTGCATTTCGACAACTAATGTCTTTTCAGACAAGATCAAATCACTTGGAAATCCATAAACCGAAATATGATGAAATAGGAATTTATGTTAAAATATTTGTGTTACTTTATGCTGACGATACTGCCTTGCTATCTGAATGTGAGGATGGGCTACAAAAACTTCTAGATGAATTTGAAATTTATTGTAATACTTGGAAATTGACAGTGAATCTCTCAAAGTCTAAAGTTGTCATATTTTCTAAAAGGCGACCGAGAAAAAATTATGAATTTTTCTTTCAAAACAGTCTGTTGGAAATCCAAGAATCGTACTCTTATTTAGGAATTGAGTTCAACTATAACGGAAAAGTTAATGTGGCTAAGAAACGCTTAGTTGAACAAGCCCGAAGGGCTATGTATGCATTGTTACAAAAAATAAAAAAATGGTGTCTCCCTATCGATCTTCAATTAAAGCTCTTTGACTCGTTAGTTGTGCCAATATTATTATACGCATCTGAAATATGGGGTTTTGAAGACAGCATCATAATAGAAAGGTAACATTTAAATTTTTTGAAACGCATTTTGAATGTAAGAAATAGTACTCCAAACTATATGGTGTATGGAGAAACTGGGCGCTTCACATTGGATATTTACATTAAGCAAAGAATGTTGAACTTGTGGGCAAAATTGATCTGTAACAATAAGTTATCATGTCTTATTTATAAGTTGGGATATTATTTATTTACAAATAAATCAGTCAATTTTAGTTGGATACACTAAGTAGTATATAGGGACGAACAAACTCACATTTGTGGTGGTGGATCGTGGTGGATCACCGGAAGTGACGTCGACCGGAAATGACGTCGCCGGAAGTCACGTGACCGGAAGCGGAAGTCAAGTGACTGGATGTAGAAGTGATTACCTTGCGCATGCGCAACCGGAAGTGGGTATGTATCTACTGTAGGTATCCATGTTGATAGGAAATGCCGTGTTAAAAGAGTGCAAGACCCTGCAAGGGTCTTGTATGACCTTACTACAGTGTACATGCACGACCGGAAGTGGGCGTGGCCCCATGTGTTAACCGGAAGTCGGTATGTTCACTAGTCGGAACGACTCGGGCGTGGTCTGTCTTGTGTTGTAATACCATTTTGCCCCTTTTCAATGGTATTCTTTATATTTTCTTCCTTTTCACCCAATGTTTAGATTAATGTCCTCTTATGCCACCTTTTTATTGTTGTTATACCTTTTCAGTCCCTTTTTTCAATGTTGTTCTCTGTAATTTCGTCCCTTTTCATCCAATTTCTAGGCTGATATCCAAGCGTTGTCAGTCAGCAATTGTCATTATATTTCTTCTATCACGTCCGCGTTCGTCATGGGACATAACTCTTGCTACTTATTTCCCGTGCTTTTTTAGCTGTTGTAATAGCATTTCACCTTTTTTTTCAGTATTGTTCTTTGTAATTTCTCCCTTCTCATCCAATGTTTAGACTAAAGTCCTCTTGTGTAACCTTTTGTATGTGTTATTTTATTATTTTCCTCTTTATTTTATAATTATCTTTCCTTTTAATCCAATCCTTAGAGGTATTTCCCTTTTCACCGCAAAATTCCCATAGTGTCGTCTGATATTGACATTTTGTTTCCTATTATATTACACAATTATCCCATTTTTTCATTCAATTCTTAAAGTGATTTCCTCTTCCCTACAAAATTTCTATAATAATGTTGTCTGCTATTGGTTTTTTATTATTGTTTCCTATTTTATTTCATAATTATTTCCCCTTTTCATCCAATTCTCAGAGTGATTTCCCCTTACCTGCCTAATATCTATACTGTCGCCTGATATTTTTAGATTTCCCGCCATTTGTCATCCAATCCTTAGAGGTATTTCCCCTTTGTCGCCATAATTCTATAGTGTCGTCTGCTTTTTAAAGCTTTCCCGCCATTTTTCATCCAATTCGTAGAATTATTTCCCCTTTTCCACATTATTTCATAACCAGCTTCCTTTATCTAACAACTAACCCTAACCTAAGTTGCTATGACAACTCTGTATTCATTTATTTTTATATTTTAATGTTATTCTGTTATTTATTTCTAATTATTACAGTTATTTTTCTTTATTTCTATTTTTGAATGTCATACTATTTTTTTTCATTCAAAATATCGATTACCTTACCCTAACTTTGCCAAGTTTCACCCTTACTCTGACTTCGAATCCTTAATGATAACCTTAGACCCTATCACTTAAATTACACTATAACTCTTACCTTAACCTTATTACTAGTATCTTAATCCCAACTTCAAAGTTATTCACACTGACACCAACACTTAGCCCTTAACCTAGACATAAGCACAATCATAATAATCTAGCCGTAACCTAATACTAACACAACGTCGAATCCTAAACTATTCTTAAGCTCTGTAACAACCTCGAACTTTTTAACCCTTTTACTAACGTTTTAACCCTAACCCTTTTACTAACTCTTAACCCTAACCTTTCAGCTAATCACCCATTTACTAACAGTGAGCCCTTAACTTAGACATGAGCTCTAACATTATATTCTAACCATAACTTAATAATTACACAACCTCTAATCCTAAACTTGACCCTAACCTCATTTCAACCGTAACATAACCCTTACTTAAATCGAAACCTTAGTCCTAGCCAAACCTTATTCTACCAATATACACTCTAATTCTAAACCCTAACCAAACACTAATTTATCTTTAACCCTAATACTAGCACGATCTCCAACACTTGTATATATCTAAGCCCTAAACCAATTTTGCCCCTTACTTAACTTTGATCCTAGCCCTTATATCGACCCCTACCTTTATCTTACTAACCAAATTCACAGACGTAACCCTGAATCTTAAATCCAACCGTAATGATGCATGATATTTTAAACATAACGTTATGATGTATTATTCTAACAGAAACGATCCTAAACCTAAAACCCTATTAATGAATGTTACCCCTGCCTAACCTTAACCCAAATGATGAATATAATCCAATCATTAATCCTAAAGATATATGTGATTCCAATCCAACTGATCTAAGCCATACTTAGCCATTAAACTGATTGTGTAACCAAACCCTTAATTTTATAACGAATCAATCTCAACTAACCCAAACCCAACTCTAACCTTAAGCCAAGCCTTCTCACCTTTCCCTAACTTTTACATTAATTCAACCAACTCCTCAACCAACCATACATAAACCCAACTTTAACAATTACAATTCCTAAGCCTTACATTAACCATAGCCTCAACCCTAAGTCCTACACTTTGGTACTCTAACCATAATCCTAAGCTATGACCTTAACGAACCCTAACTTTAATGTAATCATGATAATTTTAGAAAAAAGTTTGAAAGCTAGAGGTTAGGTAATCATTATAAGTTATAACGTTAGCATCGTATAGATCATTTGGATCATTTTATCACTGGGTTTAGTAAATATAATTAAGGTTATGGTTATTATTTTGGTGAAGGTTTACATATTTCATTTCAGTTTAGAATTGCAGTGACACATACATCAGTTCATTAACTATATCAGTTGGGCTAGGGTTGGGTTATATACATGAAAGAGGTATTGTTGAAGATTACATTAAAGTTGGGGTTCGTTAAGGTCATAGCTTAGGATTATGGTTAGATTACCAAAGTGTAGGACTTAGGGTTGAGGCTATGGTTAATGTAAGGCTTAGGAATACATACATTCTTTTGTGTAAGATGAAATACACTATTTGGGGTATGGTTAGGATATTCATATCAATTAGGTTATGTTTGGAATTATATTATCAGTATAATTTAGAGTAGTAAGGGTAGGGTTGAAGTTGTAGCGTTAGTATATTGTAATTGTTAAAGTTGGGTTTATGTATGGTTGGTTGAGGAGTTGGTTGAATTAATGTAAAAGTTAGGGAAAGGTGAGAAGGCTTGGCTTAAGGTAAGAGTTGGGTTTGGATTAGTTGAGATTGATTCGTTATAAAATTAAGGGTTTGGTTACACAATCAGTTTAATGGTAAGTATGGCTTAGATCACTTGGATTAGAATCACATATATCTTTAGGATTAATGATTGGATTATATTCATCATTTGGGTTAAGGTTAGGCAGGGGTAACATTCATAATAAGGGTTTTAGGTTTAGGATTGTTTCTGTTAGAATTATACATCATAACGTTATGTTTAAAATATCATGCATCATTACGGGTGGATTTAAGATTCAGGGTTACGTCTGTGAATTGGGTTAGTATGATAAAGGTAGGGGTCGATATAAGGGCTAGGATCAAGGTTAAGTAAGGGGCAAAATTGGTTTAGGGCTTAGATTTATACAAGTGTTGGAGATCGTGCTAGTATTAGGGTTAAAGATAAATTAGTGTTTGGTTAAGATTTAGAGTAAGTAAGGGTTAGTGAGGGTAGAGTTAATGTTGAAATGAGGTTAGGGTTAAGGTTATGGTTATAGCTTAGGAATAGTTCAAGGGTTAGAGGTGAGGTTGTGTTAGTATTGAATTATTGTTAATACTTAGGTTAGGGTTTAGGGATAAATTAAGTATTGGTTAGTAATGTTAGATATCGTTATGTGTTATGATTAGGGTTAGTAAAAAAGGATGGTTCGGAATTATTGTTGGGTTAGGATAAGGGCTTAGAGCTCAAATTCCAGGTAAAGGTGATTGAGGTAAGGTTAAATGTTAGTGATAGGGAAAGCTAAAGATTAAAATGTGGTAAGGGTTAGGTTAGGGTTAAGGTTGGTTAAGTGCTAGTATAACGGTTAGGACTTGGGGTTAAAGTCACGTTAGTGTTATGTTGAAAATTAGAGTAAGTAAGGGTTAGTAAGAACAAGTAAGAGTTAGTGTTAGGATTATGTTAAGATTAAAAAAATAGGCTTAAAATTGGTTTACTACTTAGGAATAGATTGTGTTATTATTAGGTTAGATAAATTTAGGGTTAGGGTTTAGAATTAGAGTGTTTATTGGTAGAATGAGGTTTGGCTAGGACTAAGGGTTCGATTTAAGTAAGGGTTATGTTACGGTTGAAATGAGGTTAGGGTCAAGTTTAGGATTAGAGGTTGTGTAATTATTAGGTTATGGTTAGAATATAATGTTAGAGCTCATGTCTAAGTTAAGGGCTCACTGTTAGTAAATGGGTGATTAGCTGAAAGGTTAGGGTTAAGAGTTAGTAAAAGGGTTAGGGTTAAAACGTTAGTAAAAGGGTTAAGTTCGAGGTTGTTACAGAGATTAAGAATAGTTTAGGATTCCACGTTGTGTTAGTATTAGGTTACGGCTAGATTATTATGATTGTGCTTATGTCTAGGTTAAGGGCTAAGTGTTGGTGTTAGTGTGAATAACTTTAAGGTTGGGATTAAGATACTAGTAATAAGGTTAAGGTAAGAGTTATAGTGTAATTTAAGTGATAGGGTCTAAGGTTATCATTAAGGGTTCGAAGTCAGAGTAAGGGTGAAACTTGGCAAAGTTAGGGTAAGGTAATCGATATTTTGAATAAAAAAAATAGTATGACATTCAAAAATAGAAATAAAGAAAAATAACTGTAATAATTAGAAATAAATAACAGAATAACATTAAAATATAAAAATAAATGAATACAGAGTTGTCATAGCAACTTAGGTTAGGGTTAGTTGTTAGATAAAGGAAGCTGGTTATGAAATAATGTGGAAAAGGGGAAATAATTCTACGAATTGGATGAAAAATGGCGGGAAAGCTAAAAA
>MJUU01065835.1:60723-75325 GCA_002080025.1 Modiolus philippinarum
CTAGAAATTGGATGAAAAGGGACGAAATTACAGAGAACAACATTGAAAAAAGGGACTGAAAAGGTATAACAACAATAAAAAGGTGGCATAAGAGGACATTAATCTAAACATTGGATGAAAAGGAAGAAAATACAAAGAATACCATTGAAAAGGGGCAAAATGGTATTACAACACAAGAAAGACCACGCCCGAGTCGTTCCGACTAGTGAACATACCGACTTCCGGTTAACACATGGGGCTACGCCCACTTCCGGTCGCGCATGTACACTGTAGTAAGGTCATACAAGACCCTTGCAGGGTCTTGCACTCTTTTAACACGGCATTTCCTATCAACATGGCTACCTACAGTAGATACATACCCACTTCCGGTTGCGCATGCGCAAGGTAATCACTTCTATATCCAGTCACGTGACTTCCGGTACCGGTCATGTGACTTCCGGTGATGTCATTTCCGGTCGACGTCACTTCCGGTGATCCACCACGATCCACCACCACAAATGTGAGTTTGTTCGTCCCTATATACTACTCACTATATCAAGTCATTATTTGATGAGATGGGTCTAAGTTATATTTGGAACTCCCAACTGGCACTAAACTTGTTGATATCAAAACAACATTGAAGCAAAGGTTAGTTGACCAGTTCATACAAAAATGGCTATCTGAAATGAATACTTCATCAAGAGGACAGCTTCATATTAATCTAAAAAAAGATTTTGTAATTGAATCATACTTGATAAAACTACCTCTATTTCATAGAAATTTATTAAGCAAACTCAGATGTTCGAATGTAAAATTCCCAATTGAAACAGGACGATGGGAGGGGAAACTGAAAGAAGAAAGAATATGCAAATTGTGCAATGATAAAAATATAGCAGATGAATTTCATTATTTGTTTATATGTCAAAATATAGATATTGTGAGACTCCGTGAAAAATATATTCCTGTTTATTATACAAGGAGACCAAATATTTACAAAATGTACGGACTCCTCAATTATTGTAATGAACCCATAATGAGAAAATTAGCTATTTTTATTAACAAAATTATAAAATTATTGAAGAAACTCTTGGAAATCACATAAAAAAATTACAAATAAATCCAAACTGAGAAAGTTAAACAGTATCTTTAGCTACAGTATGTGTTGTTTGATTGAACTCATTACTATAATTGATATATATGTGAGTATTTGTTGTATTGTCATTATTGTCTAAACATGTGAAATTGTGTTTTGTAGCAAGCTCTGCTGTACAGTTATAATGTGTATTTGTTATATATATTTGTAATGTGTATGTGTTATATATGTTTGTCTTGTCCGCCTGCATGATTATTTTGTAATGTCTGCCTCTTGTTACATTGTATACAATGTCTGAGTGTGGAAATAAAACTTGAAACTTGTAAATGCTGATAGAGAACAAATCAATAATAGGATCTAGAAAAGAAAGCCAAACGCTAAGGGCAGAGGTAGATTCTCCTTAGCTTTTATCAAACTTTTCTTAAAATTTCGATATTTTAGGTTTTCGAATAAAATCGGTTTTTGGGCCATCAATGAAGTACTGGTTACTGTGAATTATAGATCAAAATCAATATCCATGAAAAAGTGTAAATAACAAAATACCGAAGTTACTGTGAAATATGGATTTACATGGTGTATTTTTTTTCTCATATTTTTATTTATTTACTTTAAGCGATCACACATGTCTTGCGTAAATAAACTGGATGACCGACTCTTTAATTCAATTCTAAAAGATTGTAGAAAATATGAATATAATGGCAGCGTTTTGGGCAATTTTAGTATCTAATAACGATAATCATGAAATAAAATGGCAATATTGGATGTAAATGAGCATTTCTATTATCCATGATTTCTCAAAAATCTTTAGGCAATGTTTTTTCTTAGAGAGTTGATTTTTTCAAACACTTACCCTTAATCCGATATGAAATCCAAATCGCAGCAAAAACCATAATAATTACTTGCAAATTGTATAGCTGTGTTATTAGTAAATATTCAATATACTATATATTGTTTGTGATTACTAGTAGTTTCTAAGAACACATGTGACCTTTAGCAGTTTGAAATATAATACTCTATCCTGCCTCCTACCATAACGAATTACCACAGCACAAACATAATTCACTCCAAGCAAAAACTACTCTTCTAAGTTTAAGATATCATCTGACTTCATCATGCATTCATTTTAACACAATAGAAAACTGAACTCGTTTTGACGTATACATTGTCATCAATATTTAAGTACCGCAATTAATGTAAATTTAATCTCTTTCGATGACCATTTCGATTACTTATGTCTCTTCAGAGCAGATAAAATCAAAGCATTTTGGTAGACAATATACCGAGACATGAATAATTAATAGACCACCGATAATCAACAAGATCTAAATTTAAATCCAAAATAAGCTAAGGACTAAGCTAACTCCTCATTTGAATGGAGATTATCATCACTTTTGCATTAAACTGATGACAGCTATATACATTTTTGCCAACGTACATTTTGTAGACGTTTATATCTAGATGAATTGTGCACGTGACGAAGAAAGATGGTAGCTTGGGGTTCAAACTCATTTTGTTTTCGATATTTACAAAACAAAAAAATCCAGATGCAGTATTTCAATGAGTTTGACAAAACTTAAAACTCCAAACATTGAAAAAAAAACACACAAAAATAGAACAAACAAACAAACAAACAAAACAAACAAAACAAAAAAAAGCAAAGCACATAAAAACAATGTTACCAAAAACTAATACACATAATCCTAAACTATGCCAAAACAAAGAATGAAATCAAAGCTCCAAAGGCGCTGTAATTTGAAAGCCCCGAAAATATTAATTACCTCGAAAGACTCGTAGTCATCCAAAGAACTACTGCAAAGAAAAGAACTAATTTACATGTTTTTTTTTTCAGAAATTAGAGAACTGATTCGATCATCACGAACAGGGAGTACAATTTATGAAAAGTGAATAAAAAACAACAAAGGTAATTCCGTTATCACGTTAAAATTATCGAAAGGGGGGATTTTCGTATGGGGGTCCAGATTAGTATGTCTTATACATGTGCTGGAGGGGGCGACAATTTGTTCGTGGGGTGCTTGCATGAAATCTGCATCTCTTCGAAAATGGATAAATATTCTGGCTTTCAGTATCTATCTACATTATGGTAAAACCAATATAAATAATTTTGCGTTTTAAAAATAAAAATAAATCTGATCTGATTTTTTTTAAAAATAAATATTCTGGCTAAAAAAAATATCCCTCCTTATAATGAATGGTCTTATATAATCGAGAAATTAAATAAATGATTCAATAAGCGCAAACTAGAAAGAGCTGATAATAGTATGTTTTCTCTTGTCAATATGCGATAAATGGATAATACAGATAAAAAGCGAAAAATAGCTTTGACATATATCTACGCCAAAGACCTTGAATATGTTTATATTTATATACGCTGTATTATAAATTTTATATAGCAACACCGTTGAGATCAACAACGCAAAACATTCATCTAATGCTAACGGATATTGGTGTTATTTATTGTCTTACCAAATCAAAGTCTGTGTCACTATATTTTTTGTCATAATGATATTGAGAACATTCGTAACATATGTGATATCGCATTGTATTAAATATGCATCTAGCTTTATAAATAAACTAGCGTAAAATAAAAATGTCTACTCGTATTTAAAACAGTAACACAATATGTCAGATTCGGGTGGCGACTGGAAAAATTCTGTGGTGTCAATTTCAAAATAACATTATCACGATACGGGGGAGGGGGGGGGAGCACTTTTATTCTATATAGCAAAGCTACAATATTATAGCAAATAAAGTTTGCGATGTATTCGTCATTTGCTGATGATATGTGAATATTTTTTGCTCGTGTTGGGAAGTTTATCATTGGATAGTATAAATTATCACGTTTGTCAAAGAGTATTAATTTGAAACGTCAAGAGTTATCGATTAAAAGGTGCAAGACCGGGCATGATGCTGATGATGGCGTATCAAGGTTTCTCAGTTTCGAAATTTTGGTATTAGAAAAATAGATGAAAGTTTCCATCGTTGTTTACGTAACTTTGTCTTTTGTCTTTGATATGTGTTGTTCCTGCGCAGTTGCCTTGTGGCATCAGATTGTGATTTTTATTACTATTGAATGTGTTTTTAGTTATCTTTCTTAGTTTAATATAAAAAAAAATATTATTACATTAGAAAACACAATTTAGGTACTCTAACGAAAAACTTTGAGAGTAAAGATTTATAATGTATTAATTTTCATTGCACAAATACACAATGATGACATTGTGCATGAAGGCGCACGTTAAGTGTTGTATCAAAATTACAACTCATACTTTTATCTGAATAGTTTCAAATAGATTCATGAATACACGTAGGTGCACTGCAATTTTAAGTTTTACGTGTTTTTGCAGTTTTCTTGAATTTTCGTTGTAGTTAATCTGAAATAGTGGTCAAAACTCCAAATTATTTTGAACCAGTTTTCCTTAGCTGTTAATGAAACTGGTAAGAAACTGCGAAGAAAATATTATCGAAAGTGGACAAATTGTATTTTTTTTTAAATTTTAATTTATCCTTTATCTAAATTTTTAATTTTTAATTTGATTTTTTCAGTGATTCCCTCTCAAGGCATTGATATATTTCTTATTTTTCTTTTGGTATAATAAAAGATTTTTATCCGGAGTGAATACGACTCAAATGTCCCGTATTGAAGAGATCTAGAAATATCTGCTCTTGTCAATAATGTGTACTAAAATGTTTTTGTGATTTTTTTTATTCTTCAAAGCAACAAACCTTGTTTATTGAATTAACTCAAAAGTAACACTTCCCCCGAGCAAATAGAAAAGTACGTGAGAACAGAACCTTCAGTCAAAAAACGAATAATCCAGGGTCAACGGTATTAACAAAATGCCGAAGTTATTGTTAATTTATTGTCTGCTTATTCTCATAAAAAAGGTAGTTACAAAGCACTAAAAGTCTGAAAGGCACACTGTTTGTACTGAAAAGTACTAAAAAGTACTTTGGCAGTCTCAATTTATCGGAAAATTACTTAAGTAGTCTCGATTCAGTCTGAAATTTACTAAACCAGTCTCGGCTTGTCTCGACTAATCTTAACTTTTACTGAAAGAGTCTCGACCTGTCGCGACTAGTCTTGACTTGTACTGAAAAAGTCTTGACCATTCTCGACCTGTCTCGACCAGTCTGAACTTGACCAGTCTGATTTAATACTGAAAGAATCTCGACATCTTTGAACCTGTCTTGACCAGTCTGATTAAGTACTGAAAGACTCTTGGCCTGTTTTGAAAAAAAAAAAGATAAAATAACGCAGCAGGTGTTAGCATTCAAAATTGATTGAAATTAAAAAATAAAAACAAAGAACATTACAGTGTTTATTTTTTCAAACCTCATTAAGACCAATGAACCTTCAGAAATATTAAATACTATTAAATATACCAAGGGCTATCTTTTAAATAACAGAAATTCTTGTTTACAATTTCTAGAAATTGTTATCGAAATAGAGAAAAATCATAATTCTTTTCTCAAAACTTGAGATAAACACACCTTTCGTTTTTAAGTCATACTCAAAATCCCTGTATATAAATATATTATGGCTTACATAAAATAGGAGATATAAATAGGAAAAAGGTAAAATGCCTTTATTTATTATTTATGTATATAATTTATTTCAAACATTTATTTCTTACATATACTATAATGAAAATTGCAAATTAAGTTTAATTCCTTTACCGGTAATTTACAAACACGGCACAGGTGAGTGACTTGGCCCCAGGTAAGAATTGGCTCATTTTTATAACATTCGTGTATATTACCTTAAATAGCAGTTATGGACAACCGCAGATATATTTAGAAAATGGCATATTTTTATCAATGAAATTAATTTATAAAGCATTAATGCTTCTCCATATTCAACGATGGTATAAATGGTACCATTTCTAAATATAAGAGCACACTGACAATTGACAAGTTAATTTAAAATGAGTGAAACATTAAGTTTGATTAATTGATTGATTGATATGGGGTTTAATTTCACTTTCAGCTATTTCATGACGGTCACTTTTAGTGATGGAGGAAGCCGGAGTACCCGGAGACAACAACCGACTACGAATTGTGAAGAAAGGTAAACAATACCCCTTGATCTCTTATAACTTTTAAATCGCAGTTGATTTTTCTCTCTATTTTTTTGTGTTTATTTTTTTGAATGAATGAATTAATTGTTTATTCTCATAAAACTATACATATACAGTTACAGAGAAGTGAAATAAACATGATATAAATAATACATAGATATATGGAAATACATGAGTAATATCTAACCAGGAGGAGAGACGTTAGCAAATATTACTTGAATAAATTTACACAATTTTGTTACTTCTTTTGGATTATCGGTTGAGAACAATTGGTTAAACTTAAAAGTTTTATTATTTCTGTAGTAACAACGAGAAAGGTACATTTTCCTCTCATTGCAAAAATAATCGTATGGTAAAATGTAATGGTATTCATCGCCGATGTCGGCAGAGTTGCAAAGATGGCACAACCTTTCAGATTTAGGAATGCTTTGCCATCTTCCCAACTCAACCGGCAACCGGTGATTGCCGCATCTAAACTTACAAAACGTATATAAAAGATTCCAAGGGAGAAAAGATAAATATTTTTCGAGTTCAAGATCAGTTTTAAAAATTCTATAACATAATCCCTTCGGAGAATTATGTATATTCGCTGACCATTCCTGTCTAAACTGATCTTTAAGTCTCTGTTCTACGGACAAAATAATCCATTCCTTCGAGAATAAATGTGGGTTTTCCCAAACGTTAAGCATACCACAGTTTGCAAAAATACCTTTAATATAAGATAACCACTTGTTCTCATAGCCATACGTATTAACATAAACATACATCAAATTGTACAATATAGATGATATTTTATTCCCTTCATCATTTATGAGACGGATCCAAAATTTTACCATACGGAGTTTCAAATAAATTGATATTGGAAATCTACCTAGTTCACAATATACCATAAAGCTAGGAGTCGTTTTCTTCAAACGAAGTAAATGTTTACAATAAAATAAATGTACTCTCTCAATTAAATCAATGTTTTCGAACCCCCAAACTTCTGACCCATACAACAAAATTGGAAGAATAGCCTTATCAAACATTTCAAGTTGATATTTTAAAGATAAATGATTAACTCTACATTTTCTTATTATTGAATACATAGCTTTAGTAGCTTGTGTGCTTAAATGCTTTCTAGTGGCTAAAAAAGATCCACTTCTAGAAAATATAATACCAGGGTATTTGTAACTAGTAACAATTTCAATTTCTTTATTATCAATAAAAAATTTCAAAGTTTTGGGGATTCTTCCCTTTGAAAAAAACAATAACTTTTGTTTTATCAACGTTTATCTTTAGTTTCCATTTATTACAATAATCATGGAATATATTTAGCGAATGTTGTAGATCTTCACTAGATTCAGCTAATAAGACTGTATCGTCTGCATATAACAATAAAAATATTTTTAAATATATATTCAATTCATTTTCAATATCTAAAGAAACTGAATCTAATCCACTGACGTTTAGATTTAGTAAATAATCTTGTAAATCGTTTAAATAAAGTGAAAAAAGTAAAGGAGAAAGGTTTTCACCTTGGCGCACTCCAATCTCACTAGCAAATGTATCTGAAGTTTGATTATTATGAATAATCTTTGACTTTACATCGTTGTACATATTTTGCACAACTTGTAAAAATTTACCATTTACATTATTTAACAATAGTTTATATAACAAAGAATTTCTATGAACAAAATCGAACGCTTTTTCAAAATCTTTGAAAACGCAGTACAATTTTTTCTTTTTAAAACAAAGAAGTTCAAAAAGCATATGTAATGAAAAAATATGATCACTTGTTGAATATCCTTGCCTGAAACCTGCCTGATTTTCATTCAATATATTTAATTCATCAACAAATTCTGTCAATCTCTAATTAAGTATAGAGGTAAAAATTTTCCCTATACAAGATAAAAGAGTAATCGGTCTGTAGTTTTTTGCATCTAGTGTACTACCTTTATTTTTAAATATAGGTATTACATTTCCAATCAGCCATGCCTCAGGCAATATTCCAGTTTCAAATACAATATTGAAAAATACTTCATAAATATCTACCATTTTATTTAGAGACGCAGAGATATACTCATTGATTATCTGATCCTCACCAGGTGACTTATTATTCTTTGCCTTTTTCAAATTAGTAAGAGAAAACTTTTGAACAAAGGTAAAACCATACCCCTTGATCTCTTATAAATACCTAAATACCTAATTACTCTGAATTTGTTTTCTACTTATGCGCACAACATTTAATTTTCCTTTCTTTTCTGCTTTCTCTGTTTTTTTTTTTTTTGCATGTGTTCTGTAAATGAGCTTAAGGTAGATCGACACTAATACAAGGCGAATTCGATTGAATCATTTGCGAGACACAAGTCAGATGCGGAATTGACTTGATTTTATTCCTTTATTGGCCTTTTTGTTGTGATGTCATAATAGATTGGCAAACAATTTCCCTCCAATTAGCTCCCTTTTTCCCGTAAGTATTGTCTATTTCTTTAACCATATAAAGTATCTCTCTTAATCAAGCGGTGAAATATAGATTTTTTTCAGCTCAATATGAAGCTAATTATTACCTTGGAAATATAAAAAAATAAAATATTTTAAGAAAGGATATGGAGTAAATGAACATGAGACCATAACACATATGTTAACTCTAACTGCAATAATTTTAATGAGCTGTATGGCCATTTCGGAAATTTATTCCTCATCAGCAGCACTAGAATCCAAACAAAGGAAATCCATAATTTCAAAAAATGTTAAAATGCATAAAACCAAACGAAATCCGAATAATCAGTAATATCAATATAGGTAAGGACAAAACTACGATGGTGGGAATTAATCTTTCGATTTTAGAATTTACATAAATTTAGGTAATAGTAATTGAACAAAGTGTACACATGAGATATAATCTCATGTACAAGTATCCATCTTATATTTATTTCATATGAAAGCTAAACAATAAACATGTTCTCACAGTTCCCTATATATTCTCAAAAGCCTCATAACAGGAAAAGAAGATCACTGAAATATCATTTTTATTTTATTTTTTGAACAAATGGACTTATACCTACAAAATATCGTAAAATAAGAAAATTCTGTCTGATATATTTACTAGGCTCGAACTACCTTAATTGTTTTTGTGTTATAAAATTGATGCTAAAGAGCATGTTGTTATAATGTCCTTCATTTGGTAAAAGCTAGCTAATATTGTGCATTATCATATACTTAGTTAACATATGATTAAATTTTTACCACTAGATAAAACACGATGATTTCAACAACAAAAATATGACGGAAGGGGCTGATATGACATCATTAATAACTGCTTCCGGTAATTATTACATGCCTTTTTGTATAAACTCGGAAGCTTCATGACACGCAAGTTCGTGTATTTCCGTAAAAACGATCAACATTGCACACGATGTCATTATATCAAATAAGGTTTAATTACTAATATTGCATTTTTATAAGTATTTATATATTTTTCAGCTGAAAATTTCTTGATTGTAAGAAAACTTGGCAAGTAAAATCGGAATATGTTGGCAATATATATACAGATGGCCAGAAAAATACTTTGATTTTTACCACCAAAACAAGAAAGCCAAATGTTTAATTTTGATAATTCATTCATATGAGAAATTCTCACATGAACAAGTAAATCATAACTGACAAAGTAAAAAGAACATACACCTCAAGCACGGGGGAATCTTTTTACTGACTCCACACTGCACGAGAAAGCAATTCCTCGATAAATGAACAAATAAAGGGATATATAGCAAATTTACTTGGACAAATCCCTATCAATACAGTGCAAAATTAAGCAAATGGAACAATGTTTTCATTATTGTTCTTCTTTTTGAAGTCACAATGAGGAATTCAACAAAAAGCTAACACTCTTACCTCTTAGCAAGCTCAAGAAATCCTTAGCACTGGTTTGAAATTGACTTGATAAATGTGGAATAACGCTTCAGTTTTACATAGCTTTTCTTCAATTGCTGCATAATGTAGCTTTATCTTAATATAAGAGAAAATCGAGGAAAAAAACTTTGACAAAAGCAATTCTATGAAAATCATGTATAGTGAACTGATGTAGCATTGGATCTGAATAAAGAAAAACAATTAATTGACAATCACATGTATCACCAAAATAACTGAAGTGATCATGAGCACAAGCAAATCAATCGTATGTGTAAGAAAAAAATTAAATAAATATTTTGAATTAACAAAATACAAATATCTAGCAGGGGTGCATTCGAATTCTTTGATAAATCTTATGTTAACATTCATGGGAGAATACACAACACTTTCTCACAACTCACGAGTAAAACATCAAAATCGACTTGATGGGTGCCCTGTGTTTGTGTATATGTTGTAATCATCCACTAGCTTAAGACACTAGTGCTGTTGTCGTGCAACGGATGACAGTGATTGTAAGAGCACTTTGCCAGTTTAATTAATGTTTGTTGACAACCCCGCATCCATGACCAATGAAGACATGGATGTAGCGTTGCTCGACAATTAGCAAAGAATTCCGCTCAAACCGGTGCTAGGGGCCGTCTTGAACTTACTATGAGGTATGAGCAAATTTCATTGTTGAAGCCTCATGGTGACTTCAAGATGAAGAACAGCAATAAAAGCGTTGTTCCTTTGCTTGTTTTTACCATGTATTTGTAGAAACTTTGTCTCATGTGTTTTTACTCCATATCCTTCCATTCACAATTCTATAGATAAAATATTTTAAAACCTCATGATCAAAGCCGAAAGACATTAAATTTATGCAAACAGAACAAAAACGGATCAAATACGTGTCACACAGCTATAAGGATACAATACTATTTTCCTTACACATGAATGAAGGACAGTTTTGTGGAAATTCTCAGGTGTTGTATTAGACAGGTTTACAGTATATATAAGTGACAATTTTGGGGGGTTTGTGATTCAACTACCCATTATATTTCTTTCTCTAATTTGTAAGCTGTTCTCGTCAATTTCAAAGCATGGGAGATCAAAGTGTTCTCCAACATGTGGGTTAATTGTTCTCGCGATTTCATTGGATATTGAAAAGGTCACGAACTTTTCTTCAAATAGCAAAAATACCTGAAATAAATTTATTTCGAGTATAAATCAAAGTAAAAAGTATTTACTCAAAGCATACATTGTTTATTTATCTTAAATCAAATATGTTCGTTTGCTTTTGTTTATTTCCATGCAATGTAAATTTCATATCCAGTGACGTTTCAGTATTGATTGTAAAGGCCCGCGACGGCATAATAACTAAAAATTCATTATAATGTAATTAATTTTAGATTAGAGAAAAAAAAATCTATCATTTGCAAGTCGTTGACTATCATAGTTCTACTGTCTCAAGGGTTCGCTTAAGCTCGAACTTTTCGACAGTAGTACAATGATAATCAACGACTTGAAAGGATAGATTCTATATTTCACCAATTGAGTTTTGAACGAAATGGGTGTAATAACAAAATTACCGAGCAGAATTGATAAAAGCTGAAATTCAAGAGCCAAAAGACAAAACAGGTGCAAAAACACCTGAAAAAATTGTCAACTGCAATACAGTAGAGTACTTTCCATTGCTGTTTATAGGTTGCAAAACAAACACCGTTATTTTCAAAACCAACAGCTCTCACTTTAGGCCGGAGATTGTTTTTATTTAATGTTTGAGATGATTTCATCTGATATAAGTTCCAAAGACACATATTGTAGAAAACAGTCATGTTTTCGATGTTGAAAATGGACACGTCAAAAAGAAATTGTGGGTAAAACTGTTTTTTTCTTTTATTTTTTTTTCTTTTTGCTCGCAACACTACCAAGGAAAACATTTTTCAGTTATTATATTTCTAAAATGTTCATGCATGTTTATTCGGTTATTAGGCATCAGTATGTGATTTCACAACACATCGAAAGACAAATACTGATACAAAAAGGCAGAGGGTAAATGTCAAACCTAAAGACCAAAACAGCAGTAAAAAGAAGCAACAGAACAAAAATGAAATAAAGGAACTCTGCAAGCCCCATAAAACAGAAGGTATTAGTAAGCATGGTCTACTCCACACGTGGCACCCGTCACACTGCCAATAAAAAGTCCGGTGTTTAGTGGAAGTCGTTGCCACTAAAGTGTGTTTTGCCTCTACTTGATTTGACTTTACTACAGGAGTTGATATGTTCAACAAGGCGGGTGTCTTATAAGAAGCAGGAGATGCTCATTCTATCGGTTCACCTGTTCTCCCCCATAGTATTTTTTGGGGTCAGTGTTGTTCGTTTTTGTATATGTGTGTGTCTGCCTTTTTCTTTTCTGTGCCGTGTTCATCTCATGGTGAATGAAAGGATATGGAGTAAATGGACATGAGAGAAAGTCTCTACAAATAAATGGTAAAAACAATGGAACAATGTTTTTCTTGTTGTTCTTCATCTTGAAGCTTTGCTCATACCTCATAGTAAGATCAAGACAGCTCCTAGCACCGGAATTCTTTGCTAATTGTTGAACAACGATACATCCATGTCTTTCCTGGTCATGGATGCCGGTTTGTCTACAAACATTAATTAAACTTGCAAAGTGTTCTTACAATCACTGTCATCCGTTGCCCGACAAAAGCACTAGTGTCTTAAGCTAGTTGACGATTACAACATATAGACAAGTACAGGGCACTCGTCAAGTCGATTGTAAGAAAACTTACTGTGAGGTATGAGCAAAGCTCATTGTTGAAGGCCTCATGGTGACTTCAAGATGAAGAACAACAATAAAAGCAGTGTTCCTTTGCTTGTTTTTTACCATGTATTTGTAGAGACTTTGTCTCATGTGCATTTACTCCATATCCTTTTATTCACGATTGGCATTTTAAAATATTGAGATGTGGGCAATTTTAACGGGTGGTCAGAATTACATTTCGAAACAACAAAATTTGAAAGTATGATAGTATTTTAATTTATATCCATATGAGAAATTCTTCCACGAACAAGTACACAAAAAATTACTGAAATATATAGAGGGTGTACTTTTCCTCACTCGGAATCTTTTTACGGACACCACACTGCAGAAGTTTTTGTTTCCTTGTTTTTCCTATGTTGCCATTGTCCTTGGATTGTTCGTTTTAGATTCACGGTTCGGTTCTCATTTACTATGTCAGATTGCTAATAAGCTCCGAATCTACTGAAAAATGTAAACTTAGTTGTAAATTGCATTTACACGATCAAGTCAGATCATAGCGTCTGCAACTGTTTTACATTACTTTCACATATCTTTGATATGATAGTAACTTAAGGGGGTATTTTCGTTCTGTTAGGAAATTAGAGTTATATGTTATAGGCATAAAAGCGAATAAGGTGTAAAATATAGATGACATATACCAGTGATTAATTTGTAACAACAGGAAATTCACTCTTGGAAAATCAAAATTTTGTCATGAAGTCCTAGTTGCAGACCTCTAGAGTTATGATATAGAGCTACAAGACTAGAAACTATGCTGATGATGGTCTTCTTTCGGTCTCTTCAATTTACGTTAATTTTGGTATGGGCAAACATGATATAAAAAATTAAAATAAATACTGGCAAAAGGCGATTTAATAACTTTCAATTTCTATAATGAATAACCGTGTCCATTGATTTTTCCCACGTATATCCTAATTGAGCCGATTTTTTCCGAAATATACGTCAACTTGTTTTCAACTTAAGATGTGTAGCGCTTGAAATCTGTGCACATGCGTAATATATGTACTAAACGTTTAAGATAGTTCGGGAGACTAAAAACAAAACGATTGATTTTCTTCTTTTCCGTGATAGAAAAATTATTAATTGTACTTCATGTTTTACTGTAAAATTAATAGGTCAGCGAACTAATTTTTCCTGAGAAGCTGTCGAAAAAGCAAGGTTTTTACCTTTTTTAATATAGCCTATATAGGGAGAAAATACAATTTTAATTTTTAATATAAATAAAGCGATAGATTTTGGTGAAATGTAGTAAAAGGTGCGTTAAATGAACCACTTTTGAAATTAAAAATAAAAAATAGGGATCACCAATCATATTTTGAAAAAAATCATTAAAATATAATTTTTGCATTATAGTTCCTTTATAACTATCTCCCTTAATAATTCCTTCATAATATCTGCATTTAATGAAATACTTTCAAACCGTTTCATATTTTGCACACTACTTATGGCATAAATGTTGTTTTTTTCTATTTAATGTATTATCAATAAACTTTTTAAAATAACAGGAGGACACGTTTTCAAACAAACAATCGGAATACCAATGGGGACTAATTGTGCGCCACTTCTTGCAGATTTGTTTTTATACTCGTATGAGGCCAGATTCATACAAGTGCTTGTCCAGAAGAAAGAGAAAAATCTAGCCAGGTCCTTTAATTTCAGTTTCCGTTACATAGATGATATTTTATCTTTAAACAATCCTCGATTTAAGGATTATCTACATCTCATCTATCC
>MJUU01065835.1:105313-116666 GCA_002080025.1 Modiolus philippinarum
TCCCTAAGTTTAATGTATATCCCTGAAACAAACCAAAGCATTAAATAAAGAACAAATAGTCAGCTCAGGAATTCCCTAAGTTTAATGTATATCCCTGAAACAACAAAACATTAAATAAAGTACAAATAGTCTGCTGGGGAATTCCCCAAGTTAAATGCAGAAACAAACCAAATCATTCTGCATGTGTATTTATGTTTCAGTATTTGTGTACTCTAATAATTTTGCTAATCAATAGAGGGTAATAATTATAAACAAATTAAAAATTTCATGTTGCAACTTTCACACAAATATTTCCTACTCTGTTTATTCTTATTTTTTTTTTAACTTCAGAAATAATTTATATTTTAATTCTAAATGAAGACTAACCATAAATTATTGTTATATAAAACTGGTACTTTTTTGATCTCATATTAACATTATGCTCATACTATTTAAGTAAACATAGTTCAGATATCTCCTCTTATATGATATCTTGGCATGAGACATTAAGAAGGCAGATAAAAAATGTTTCAAAACAGCATTTATCTAAGACATTCTTTCACCAAGATGTATGCAATTTAATAAATTACAACAATTTTTAAGTTGAAGTTATTCATTGCCAATCCAACTACTAATAGTAACTTAACTCTGCAGTTGTCCATTCATGCAATTCTTAATACTTTTTTCTCCCATTCTCAGCAGTTGGTTAAATGTGTACGAGATTTTTTAACCAATGATCCTTGATTAAATTTTCTTCACAAGTCATTTCCCGCCATTTTAGATTTTTCGACATTTTACACACATTTCATGGGAGAAAAAAAATTCTCATTCAGCTAGGTCGCGAGTTAAAAATATTTCTTCTCTCTCGTTGGTAAAATTTTGATTTTAATAAGCTTGCTAAAGCTTGCATATTGAAAATTGAAATTTTACTATCTCGAGGCAGGAAATATTTCAACTCACTCCTACTTGAAAGAGAAACTATATTTAATTCAGCTTCACGAATTATTTTCTATTTTTACTGATATTTCATTTTGAACTGATCTCTAATACCCCCATCACATTAGGCCACAATCAATCTACAACTGAAAACAAAATTAAGATCGTGGTGCAAAAGGGGCCGTCGCAGTAAGGTCGTAGTAGGATAGTAGAAAGGTCTTCATGGTCATGATGGTTTTGGAACAACTTTGAACATGCTAAAATAATTGTAGTGCAGTTGTAGTCAAATTTTGTCGTAGAAAGGTCACAGTAGAGTTGAGATAAGGTCATGGAAAGGTCGTGCTAAGGTCTTCATGATCGAAGTAGCATCGTAGTAGGGTCGGGAGATGCCAATTGAGCTGCAATCACAGAACGATGCTACCACAATCTCATTACGACTATTCCAATTCTACTACGATCTCATAACGACCCTTCCAATTCAACTACGACTTTTCCTCAATCCTGCCATGATCACATCATGATTGAACTACAATATAATCCTAAGTACAAGTTCATGCTGACTTTATCACGACCTTAACATGATCATGAAATAATCGTACCATAATGAAGATAACATATCCACATGCAAAACACCGCAGCATATTTAAAGCTGTTGCATCGCCTGTAAAAATTGGGATACAAAACCAAGAACTTTTGCAGGGGTTCGTGACATGCAATATATCACCCTCACCGACCAAGCAACCATCATCCATAGTTTTTGACAAAGCAATCATCTTCCATAGTTCAAGGAAACCGGACTGCTGGAATACATATGTTTAATGCATTTTTACTGCAATTTGGTTTGTATTCATTGCATCAATCCTATAGGGCATAAAAGGGCATTTTAAATAAAGCTTAATTATTTTTTTCATGTACTAAGAAAACAAAGAAGAATACAATTTATCAATAATTTGGATGAGTTCTCTTTGATCTCATGAGGCAAATATTTTCATTGCCCGAATGCGAAAAAAAAAAGTATTTTAGGCCACTCTTACTTTGTCAATCAGTGCATCAATGTAAATAAAGATCTACAAAAATCATTAGGATCATACAATTTTTTTACCAATCGATAGTAAATTTTCCTAATTTAAAAATTTGTTCTTTCAAATGATTTAGTCAATAAACTATAGAACAATAGCAGTTTTGTTTCTGAAACTTGAAATATTGTCTCCAATAATAGACTCGCCCATAAGTGGGCTCATCCATTATTTTTGTCAATAGTTATCGTATCAGAGACGAAACTTCGATTATATACTTTGTGATCACTATGGGGGCTATTACTGTAAAATGCCTTTGAAGTGCCTCTCACCTACCCTACCACGCCTTCTCACAGGTTTTGATGATTTGAGTTGAAAGTTGTTGCAATCAGTGAAATTTCAAGAAAATAGATAACTTGTATGTTGCAAAGTATTTATATCAACTGTGGTTAAGATTGCAATGACATCAGTGGGAACGCCATGATCGATTTTTCTACCTCCGCCTTTGATGTCAATGTCACAGGTCACGTGATTTTTCAGCCGAAATGGTGACATTTTTAGAAATCGTACATCGAGTCAGAAAATGCGTTTTCTACAGTTTAGGTGACAATATATAGATGAAAGCGTAATGCATATATGTTCAGCACAAAATGTTATACCTTATCGTGGCGTGAAATTTATCTATTTGAAGTGGAAATCCATATAAAACATTAAAGTAGCGATGACTTGATATGTCTCGAGTTCAATGCCACTGCAAAAATTAGCGAGTCGTTCTTTTTTGAAGATGACCGACGGTATTTGAAGCGTACATTTTGTGGACATTGTATAGACAATTCTATTTATCCCATCTATAATCGCATTTACTCTGTAGGATGCAGTTGTGTCAGTTCTTTCTGACTCGGTATGAAGGAATCATCATGTGTTCATTCAGAAGGCCTCTGACAATGTCATAAAGTTAAGGATAAAGAGATGACAAAGAAAATCTCCCGAATGACAAGCCTTAAATTTAATTAAGGGGACCTGGCACTTTCTTTATGGCAATAAAGGTTTTATTTAACATTTTTAATGTGATAATTTTTCAATGTAGTTAAATTTAGTATTTTTTTTTTTACATTTCAAATAAATGACCAAAATATTCAAATAAATGACCAAAATATTCTTTTCAATTTTTGGCAAAATAAATTAACAGTAGGTAGGAGAAAAATGTAACTTGGTCATCAACATACAAAATTAAATAGTTAAGTGATACTGAGATGGGTTTATGTAATACACACATCAATCTAAATATTTACTTACTTGAAATAAAACAATTTTTAATTTGCCAATAACAATCAAATAGATATATGTAAGCTAATGTAAACCTGATGTGTATTTCAATGTTTCTTAATGTATCACTTATTGATTCATGTCAATAATAATTTGATTTGTGTAATTCAAAACTGTTTAACACCTGAATATATATTAGTCCCAGGTCACACTCAAAATTATACATGTATATTATAAGTTAGAAGATCTAATAAGAATATACTATGAATATAATGGGAATACAAAAATGCAAAAGATATGATAACTAATAATAATAAAAATATGACACAAAATTTGCCTTTAATCTTTTGCTTGATAACAAAATGTTGAACATAAAATTATAAAATTTCATTTTTTTGCTTTACATATGTTGACTCAAGGCAAACATTTCCTAAAAATAAAAAATAAATCAACTTGATCTTTAAAAGTTAATTTGAAATTTATTCTTTTTTCATTTCAAAACACAGTCCATGTTTTTTCTTAAATTACATAAATGATCTGAAATATTAGTAAACAGGAGAATTTCAAATTTCAAAACCTGAAACAATTAACTATAAAAATGGGCAAAGTAAACGAAAATTTTGATTAATAAATTGAAGGTGTCAATATTTCAGTCTTTCTGTTTGGAATATTTTAATATCTCAGTGAATTTCTATTTAACCTTATAATTAACCAAGAAACATGCATCTTTTTTCCACATTTGGAGCAAACTTGGTAATTTAATATAGTATGCCTATAATTTTGTGTTTTATGCAAGCTCTACATTCTTCTGAACACTGTGTCAAATGGAAGCTCATGGGACTATCATTAATTTTTTGTACATTTAAGAATTATAAACATACTAAAAGGGTAAGATAGTTGATCTTTTTATTGATATTTTTATATTTATATATAAAGTTATACATTTCTAACAATACAGCAGCATATGAAATCTCTATATATAGTAGGCTAAAGACTGTTCCAAAATATCTCAAAGTGTCTATGCATCCTTCCAGGGACCATCTTAACTGTTTCAAGTTAGGCAGAGACATTTAATACATGTAAATATGTCTTTGAGTTAAGGTTGCATGTTACTTATTGTTACTTATGATAATTTTCCAGCACAGGACCTATGGGTCCTCTTCGCCAGACTGTTCTATTTGTAAATCTTTGTTTTCATTTGTCACGTGACAGTCACTATGAATCAAAGATTTGTAATTGTCATAGTATAGTTCTTATGTATAACTGATACATGTGTATCCCATTCATTTTTATTATTATTTTATAAACATATAGAACAGAAAAGTTGCCATTAAATTCTTCAGCTAAAAATTATCAAGTATAAAAATGACTTGCCCATTTAACATGAATGAATAGTTCCTTCCCAGTAAATCCTATTGACACTGCATGTAAATGGCCAAGAAAAGGGGGTGTTTGTCCAAACACTCTTCCGAACTGATACCACAAAAAAGTTTCATCCATTTTTAAATGAATTGCAGAAGTAAATATAAATTCTAGTCTTCCTTTTTTAGGGAACAGTAGCATGAACGTGTTTGAATTTCATGTTAACTGCATGGTAAAATTCATGTTTGACACAGACGATTAGTGAATTTCTCGGTTAAAATTGCTTCAGGTTTGCTGTTTATACAGTTCTTCATGCGTATTCTATATTCAAACAACAAAATCTTAATGTTTTTGGCCTAAAACAATGCCAAACAGGGGCATTTTCAGCGAAAAAAATCTCAAAAAGTGACATAAACATGGTCCCAATTTCAGATGAATTTTTGTAAATACCGCAAAGCCGATGGAAAGTCCTTAAAATAGACGGCTTCCCCGACTATTTTTTGGCGTTTAATAAATATATCAACCAATGAGGGCCGTAGGATGGGAATGTGTGAGTTATTTTAAGACCCTGGAATTTCCCGCGGTATTTTGACAACATTTGCGTACCGACTTTGAAACCTTATTTCTCGTCACGCGTCGGATTATAGAACATATAAAGTTATCAGTCACGATCATTATTAATATTTACTTTACTTAATGACGAAATAAAATATTTATTGTTTAAAAGCGAATGCAAACAGAGAATGTCAACGTCAGGTATTACAAGTCAATTTGTTTATATTGTAAACAGTGCTGCCACATATATTGTCTCCCCCTGTTTTTGTGCAATTAGATTGGAACTCTCCTGTCATCGTGGCGTTCCTGCTGCATCATCGTAGAATCGTAGTAAGAACTAGTAATGTCGTAATAGAATCGTGGTTTCGTCGTGATGGTATCATAGTAAAGTCGTGATGAGTCGGGATAGTCATGGAAAGGTCGCAGTAAGGACATAATGGTCGTAGTGAAGACGTTGCTAAGTTGTTTTGATTTCGTAGTCGGTTCGTAGTATGATTTTAGTGCGTTCGTGGTAACATCGTAGAAGTGTCAAAATTTTGTCGAATGTACCACGATCTCTCTACGACTTTAGAATCTTGCAAGTCGTAGTAAGGTTTTCATGGTTGTGGCATAGTGTGACATGGGCACAATTTGCTTTATTTTTCTCATGCCAATTTTTTAATTTAATTTATACGAAATCTAATAATTACAGCATGTTCCTGTCCACCAGTAGGTAACAGGCCTCCTGCTAATCTTGACCATTTTACATTGGGTAAAGGCCAGCCAGTACAGTTACATGTCAATGTGACTGGGTCCCCTTCATCTACCAACTGGTTACTACTAGTCCTTAGATCCATAATCTGTGGTTTTTCTGAAATAAATCAAGAAATGATTTTTGGTTCTAAAAGTACATATTACCCGGTACTATTATATGACTGATTTGTAAGAGTTCTAAAAGGTACCAATAAGGTAGCAGAGTAACTAGTGTAACGGTACATGGAGGTAATTTCATTAAAACTAATTCAATAATTAGTTTACTGCAAGGTGAAAGGTAAGATCTCATTCTCCTATGACAAAAACATACACAAAATATTTTTTTCGTATAAGTTTTTCAGCACATAGCTACATGTACATTTAGATAACAAGGATGGATTCCATGATAACATCAAGTGTTTTGATTCTGTCTCAATACTTACTATACTCTACTTTTCCTACCTGACACATGTACATTCTATCTCCACATAATACTGACCTGTAACCCTAATGTGTCTCTCTTCTGTGGCATATTTTTATTGGCCAATTTCAATCCTACACATGTATGTCCATATAATACTGACCTGTCACCCTAATATATCTCTCTTCTGTGGCATATTTCTGTTGACTGATTTCTACCCTACACAAGTATCTCCAAATAATACTGACCTGTCACCCTAATGTATCTCTCCGTGGCATATTTTTGTTGGCAAATTTCTACCCAAGGCATGTACATGTATCACCACATAATACTGACCTGTAACCCTAATGTATCTCTCTTCTGGGGCATATTTTTGTTGGCCGATTTCTACCCAACACAAATATTTCCACATAATACTGACCTGTAACCCTAATAACGTATCTCTCTTCCATGGCATATTTTTGTCGGCCAATTTCAATCCTACACATGTATCGCCATAATTTATAATACTGGCCTGTTACTCTAATACTAGTATATCTCTCTTCTGTGGCATATTTTTGTTGGCAGATTTCTACCCTACAAATGTAGCACCACATTATACTGACCTGTAACCCTAATGTACCTCTCTTCTGTGGCATATTTTTGTTGACCGATTTCTACCCAACACATGTATGTACACTGTATCACCATATAATACTTACTTGTTACCCTAATGTTTCTCTCTTCCCTGGCATATTTTTGTTGGCAGGTTTCTACCCTATGCATGTATCACCACATAATACTGACCTGTAACCCTTATATATCTCTCTTCTGTGGCATATTTCTGCTGGCCGATTTCTACCTGACACATGTATCTCATCTCATCAGCGATCTGTATATTCTGTATCTTAACTCTCCATGATATGGCCGATGGCTGATCTATCTGATATTTAAAGGCATCTTTGGAGTCTTGATCTTCTGATATCAAAATATTAGTATTATCTGGAGCAATGGCTCTCCATTCAACCTACAAAAAATATATTTATATAATATTATCTGGAACTCCATTCAACCAAACAAGCAATCAATTCATATCATATTATCTGGAGCAATGACACTCCATTCAACCTACAATTAATCAATTTATATCATATCATCTGGAGCAATAGCTCTCCATTCAACTTACAAATACAAAATGTAAATAATTTATATCATTCATAGCAGAATTAATCCTCCATTGTCCGTTTCATGGATTTTTGTGACCGTTGTAGTTTGAGTCAGTGCTACACGGACATTAACTTCCATCTGTCAGATTTCCGATGTCCAGTTTTGCAACTGATTGCCTCTGTTTGGACTTTGCGTCTACATAGATTATTTCAACTAACAAAATTTTACGAACATAAACAAGGAGGTGACGAGTTGGTTTCTTAACCTAGGACAATTGTTTTACAAAACTTGTACTGTTTTGAGAAAATAATGAATTTTTATAATTTGTTATGTCTTTTCTACTCCTATATTATGTCCCTCATTTTATCTCTTTATCCTTTGAAGTAGTTGGAATTTGGTTGAAATATGTCTGAAAAACATCAAAAGTTGAGTTTTTTATTCTTACGGACGGACGAACGGACAAACAGACAGACGGACAGACAAGGGTAAAACAATATCCCCCCTGCGGGGGCTTTAAAAAAATTCAAGTTGAAACATAACCTAACCTTTTTGTCCTAAGTAAAGTTGACACATTATAATCTAAGTGTCAACTTTGTCCTAAGTAAAGTTGACACATTATAATCTAACCTTTTTGTTTGCGGGTTTATTCTGTACCACACAAGTCATGAAGATGTCTTTATCTTTGAATGTAATCATTTCCTTGCGTCCCCTGATACCAATTACCATTTTTGGTGCCTCATCAATAATGGTCACATTTGGATCTATGGCCCAGGCTATAAACAAAAAAAAGGAAAATTTTGATAAATTAAAAAAAAGCCATTTCTGTGCATTTCCTTGTATAAATTCTTTGTATAAAATCCTCTAGATTCTACAAATCCTTATTTTGTTCCATGCCATACATTGCCATACCACAATAGATTAATTCTGTATACATGTACAGTATTCATAAATAAAGAGTTATGCAGACTGCAGCATGTCAACCACTGAAATTTGAACAAGTGCACCCTGTAATTTAAAATGAATGTGAACAAAATTAAGAGCTTGACAAAGAGCAGACTAAAATTGAGGTCAAGGACAAAAGCCATATGACAGCCTGTAATATATGACCCAAGACCAACCTACATAACAAATATAATATTGACCTACTACTAATAGTTACTGAGAAACTAAATTAATTAAAAAAAAAACTGAACATGTTCACTGGACCGTAATGTTGAGATCAAGCAAAGCCATTATGACAGACTGTAATATACAACCCAAGACCAACAAACATTTATCATTGACCTACTACAAAAAGTTACTGAGAAAATGAACTAATCACAAAAACTTAACATGCTCAATATACCACCATGAAATTGAGGTCAAGGACAAAAGCCATTTGACAGAGTCACAAGCTACATACTAAATATCATTGTCCTAACAATTATAGTTCCCGGAAACTGCACTAATCAATAAAAACTTAACATGCTCACTGGACTGTAAAATTTAGGTCACAGACAAAAGCCATATAGCAGGCAGTCATGTATTACTCAAAATCAACCTACATACCAAATATCACTGACCTTACACTTATAGTTACTGAGAAACTGACCTAATCACAAAAACTTAACATATGAAAGTTTACACTGCCGCCGTCATACTTTGTATGCATGTCTCACTTTCCATGGTCCCTGGTGAGACAAAACAATTTCTAATATCAAAAAAGATTATTAATACTGGAAATTCTTTTTTTATATGAATATATTTTTACAAGAATATGTGTGTAACGGACACAATGCCCCACCTCGCACTTATTTTGAACAATGCTATATTTCATGATCAGTGAAGCATGAATTTGGTGGCATGGGTAAATATTTGTTGTTTTTTTTTATTTGCATCCTAATGTGTATTTATATGAAGTTTCATGATAATAGCATACATCTGTCACAGAAAAGAAACTTAAATATTATACTATGCCCTTTTTACCATGATCAGTAAAGCATGAAATTGGTAGAATGGAGAAATTACCATTATGATTTTTGTTAAATTACACCTTAATGTGTACTGATGTAAAGATTCATGATGATAGCGCATGCATCCTTCAAAGAAAAAAACTTCAATCTAAGGGTAAACCTCATACCATCCCTCTTTTTTCCATGGTCAGTGAAGCATGAAGTTGGTGGTAAGGGTAAATTTTTATTATGAATTTTGTTTAATTATACCCTTATGTGTATTTATACAAAGTTTCATGATGATAGCATACATCCTTCACAAAAAAAANTTATCCAAGATCATTGAAGCATAAAGTTGGTAGTGAGGATAAATTTGCATTATGATTTTTGTTTAATTATACCCTAATGTGTATTTATACAAAGTTTCATGATAAAAGAATACATCCTTCACAGAAAAAAAACTTCAACCTAAGGATAAACCTCATACTCGCCCCTTTTTTCCATGATCATTGAAGCATGAATTGGTAGCCCAGATAAATTGTTATTGTGATTTTTGTTTAATTATAACCTAATGTGTATTTATACTAAGTTTCATGATAATAGCATACATCTTTCACAGAAAAAAAAAACTTCAACCTAAGGGTAAACCTAACTAGGGACGGACGGATGGACGGACGGATGGACAGACAATTAAACGGACGAATGGACATACCGAACACTATATGCCCCCTACTCTCGAAGGCGGGGCATAAAAATGAATTTGTCCACTTGCAATTGGCTTGCCATAAAACAAGGACAAATAGACCAAGGCTGGACTGACAATAGGACAGATTGTTGTACAGCTGGGTTAGCTAGAAATCTTACTATATGAATATACATGTCTATGCTACAATATGTATGCTCCCTATCCCTATTATCGGTGTATTTGTGCATTTGGACATGTGTTCTTGCAATATTGCATGCACCTATGAAAAACAAGACGTGTTTTTTGGAAACACTTATGCCCCAGAGTAGAAGAGTTAAGAAGAAACATTTAGCACACTGAACAATACTTAATGTGTTTCTGAATGACTAATTGGATGCAAACACAGAAGTCACCAAAATGACCCCCTCCAATCATTTTCCAAGCATTATTAGGAAACAATTTTCACCCCCTTTTTTCTAAACATTTATCATTAACCTATTGTCTTTCTGCCTATCAGTGTTTTCAATTCTTTCATAAATTTATAGCTATTCAAAAAACCAGAACAGAAGAAATGGATTACATGTAATTACATCAGAAAATATTTAATAGATTTAGCAGTGTTTAGTAACATCCCTATTCTTTGATATATACAATGTATATTAATAACGGTCTATGGTAGGAATCCAGAAACATTTTCTCATCTATAGATGTAGATGAATTCATTGCTTGTATAAATATAAAAAATAGTATGCATATTAATTCTGAAATCAACTGAAAAATCAAATCACCATCAATACACCTTTGAAAAAGAAAACCCCTATAACTTAACATTCAAAAGATATTCCTATCATATTAAAATTTTAAATGAAGAAACTTGACAAGATCTTTTTTCATTAAAAATTCTTTAGATAAGGCTTCATTGTTTTATTTATAAATAGACATAAAATCTGACACAATGTCATTAAAATATTGCACACATTCCTCATATCAATTTGACTTATCTCCCTTTGGACAATTACCATTCAAAAGACTGTCAAATGTTAAACTTTTTAAATATGGTCGTAAGTCAAGGTCAAGGTCAAGAGGTCAAATATTCTAGTACCAACTGAAAGGTCTTCCCACAAGGAATGCACATGCAAAATATGAAAGTCCTATCACTAACCATTCAAAAAATATACTCAATGTTAAAGTTTTTTCACAGGCCAAGGTCAAGGTCACATATTCTGGTTCCAATTAAAAGGTCTTGCCACAAGGAATGCACATGCAAAATATGAAAGCCACATCACTTACCATTCAAAAGATATAGCCAATGTTAAAGTTTATT